>JAHWFP010237684.1:0-16835 GCA_023313725.1 Lithobius niger
GTTGGCTTGCAATATTGTTTTAGCAATAATAAATATTCGTAGGTCATACGCTTTTCGTTTTGATTACAATATTAAGTTATTCAAGATATTATGCTTGAATTATTATTCAAGTACTGATGATTCCTAATTAAATATTAATTAATGTAATTTACATAATTGCATCTAATTAATCCCATAACACTTGAAATTCCTTAGTTTTACCATTAATGTCGGATCTTGGGAGGGTTAAGTGCTCTCCGTAACCCCCCCCCCCCCCCGGGTGGGCCTACCTAGACATATAAAATCTCTTTAATCTGAAAGTTTGTAGTACTTTGTTTATGAACTGAGATGAATATTTGACGTACCAGTATCCAGCATCCTATATTTTCAGAAAATAATTCAAATTAAAAAAGCCATTAGGGAAAAATCAATACGCAGATGAAAGTCGTAATAAAATCTTATCTAACCTTTAACAACAACACCACACAACAAATTTAAAATCAAATCTCTATTCCAGATTGAAACTCATTCCTGCCTGGTGAAATTCGAACCAATGCAACTGATTTCTCACTTATTTTGTACATGTCACGCTCAGAGCAAACTGGAAAAAAAAAAGAAAAAAACACGTAAGTTATTTTCTCTGGATGTCCTTTTTTTTTATCTTGTTCTGAGGTGGAGTTGTTATAATAGGTGACAAGTCAGTTGTCGTGGTTCGAATTTCACCAGGTAGGGAATGAGTTTCTATCTGGGATCGAGATTTGATATTAAAATTTTGTTGTGTGGTGTTGTAGGTTAGGTTCGGTCTGCACTTTTGTTCTGAATTCATCAGATTTTTTTCGTTTGGATATTTAAATTTGAATTTTATTTGTTACTACAGACAGATGGAAATAACGCATACGTAGTACTACGTATGCTTTATCGATTTCCTCCTGTTATATGTTACCAGTACGTCAAATCTTCAAAGAAAGAAAGAAAACCGGCAAGACCAAACAAAAAAATCCAATGGAGAAAATTTTTCTTTTCTTTGGATTTTATTTGCCTATGGATATTCTTCATATTGATTTGTTTGTTTTTCCCTTTGTCATATGGATTTTTTAATATTATTGCCATTTACCTCTTTGTTTATCAATGATGGCACACCGAGTGCGTGGGGGGGGGGGGGGGGAAAAGGGGGGCCTGGGCGCCCCCCCCCCCCCCCCCCCCCCCCCCCCCAAGACCCGAGATTAATGGTGAAACTGAAAAATTATGAGCACTTCGATTTTTTTTTCTACTGACATCAGAAGGCCCCTCTTTTTCACGTCAGGAGAATAACGTTGGTTTATATTACATTGGTCTCATCAACCCAAATTCGTTCTCCGAGCCAGTGTTTTCTCTCCTTCAAACCCCCCCCCGTACCCCTAAACTCCCTAATTATTTGTATTGAAGCTAAACTAAGAACTACAAGATTTGGTGCCATTAAGAAAATTTTTCAAATTAAGCTTCTGAAAAGCATGAAAAATCACTGCCATTGTTAAAAATGCGTTAGCTTTCGGACCAATTTTTTTTTGCCGTAAAAACAAACCACCACTGTAGTTCTGTACCGTTTTAAACTGCAGATGAGCCAGCCTTATGAAACAAAGGAAACTTGATTTGCAAGAGATAAGCATTAAAAAAAATATAGCGAATGTATATATATTTCTGAAATGTGTTTCCTTAGATTTTGATAAAAAAAAATAAAACCAGTTACCATCCGTATGTTCTTGTGGTAGATTTAGTTGCTAACTTGCCACTTTTCTAGCAATAATAATCTTCAGGGGTTCTTTCTTGCATTTTTTTTCTACGTGCGATAATTAAACAATGGTTGTTGAAAACTGGACAATAACGTTTCAAAAAAACCAAGAGGCAAGGAGAAAGAAATGGAAAAAATAAGGCATAAATACTTAACAATAAATTAGAATTATAGAAAATGAAAATAAATTAAACTGGGGTTGGGGTGGTTTTTTGGGGTACAATTTAGCCAAAAATTACATTACAGGCAGATAACAGGCCATTTACAGGCCTTCAGCCATTCACATTGTGTTAGGTCTAGTGACAAAAGAAATTAAACCAAACACTTCTTTATCTGCCTTTTATTTGCTGCGGAAAGAGAATATTTTAAATATTTTTATATATTAAAAAAATAATAAAATAAATATTTGACAAAGTCTGCATAATGCATTTTAAAAACAAATTTTAGTGACGAGTGCAGAATAAATTCATCCCTCATTTGGGTGGTGAGGATAAAAACAACTCGAGCGTAGAGGGATTGTCGACGGGAGTTATTGTGTGCGCGGCGTATCTTGAGTCCTGAAAGTATTTTACGAGCGACTACGTCTTCTTGGAGGGAGCGGCTTTAATCGACGGCCGCCATTGTTTTTGTAACCATCTTTGATATCAACAAGGCACTCTGCTGTCAAAAACGTGCAATCGATTATCTGTGTCATTCTGCGGCGAACTCAAGATAGGCCGCGCACACTTTAATTACGTTGCAGGCCTACGATAAAAAAAAAAATCAACGGGACGTAGTGATATGACGATTTCCCATGTCAAACCTCGCATCACGATCGTGTTACTTCTCAGTGGAAAACGTCCAGAATATTATCATACAAATACTTTATTTATAATCCTTTAGAAATTCACATTATTCTACGGTTTAAACACGCTCTTTTTGCGCTGCTGTAATCCATTGCAATCTCGTTGTTTGGGCGCGGTAATGTCGATGCGTCCGTCGGAGCTGGCTGGCAAAGCGGTCATTTTTGTAGAACATCGCACATATTTTACAAGCTATGCACCGTTTCTTTCCACGAACAGTATTGTCAACACATTTATGTTGTCAGACGTGTCGTAGTCATCATTGAATAGTTCCATAAATGCCGTTATTTTGCTGAATCGCTAGACGACGGCGAACCATTCACCTTACGATACGCCGATAAGCATGCGACATTAGTTTGGCGGCCATGTTGTGCGATCAGCTGGCAGTCCACCAACGTCATTGTCGGCCAGCCAATGATGCGCGTTTATGCATACGGCTGGGATGAGATGGGGCTGGTTTCACTTTCTTTACGTCATGGTCCGTCGATACTTATCTATTTAATTAACCTTGCCACGGATGCTTTCATACAGGGAGCTTGGATTATACAGCTTTGATAGGGTGGACCCACTTAGTATTAAGCTGCACCGCGAGAAACCGTGCGAGATTTACACAAGGTTTTATTTTAATGGAACGCGTATGACGTTTCTGCTCCCATCGCTTTTCGCGCCATTTTTAATGTTGTTGTGTTGTTGCAGAGCCAACTGTAGGCATTGGCGGGGGTTGTTCGTCGGTTTTAAGTGTTTTTAGGTTGGTAAGTCGTTGAAGTAGGATGGTAAGAATTGTAATGTGCGAGGATTTATTTTTAATAATAAAGAGCGAGTTATAATGTCTGATCTTAGACTACTGCTCGATGCAAAGCTTTCGGCTCGTAATCTCCAACCAACTGCGGCCGCCATTCACGGCTGGTACTTAACTTCATACAGCTGTTTTGCTTTGTTTTAGTTCTTATTTGTATTGCGTAGAGTATAACAATCAACAAAAGTCAAAAAAAAAAAAAGAACGAAACCAACGTATAAAAGTTGTAACGTAAACGTTGGCAAGGTTAGTTACTTTGTTGATCAGTACTTGTGCACGGCGTACCTTGTCTTGCAACGATACATTTTGTTTAATGTTTACAACCTTAAATTTAAACTAGCCTATAGAAAATGTTTGACCTATGTGCGCGCTCTAACGTAACGGACGTACGAAATGATCGTGGAAACTTGTATTAGGAGGGAGCTGTATCACCGTCCAATTTTTTTTTTAGATTGTACGTTTGGACAACTCTCATGTCTCTTAATAGCGTGAAATTAATGAAAAACGCTGGTATAGCGAGATCCTGGTTCTTTAAGTCCCCTCCACAGATGGTCCCCTCTCGCCGGTACGCGCGTTTTAATTTATTGCTTGATGACCAGATTGGAAGTGTGGGTTAAATTTGAACTCTTATAACTAAATTAAACCCATAAAAGAACCGCGATCCCCAACCCCAAATACACTAGTCCCAGTGCTGGGATTCGGTATTAAAATGCTGTAGTCCCAATATGGATTAAAAGTCAACAGTCGACTTCGTTAGGGACGTTCACAGGATTGCTGTGGCCTGGTACAAGCTATTGAGGGAGGGGGGGGGGGAGGTTTCTTTATGCTTTTCCTTTAGTTTCCCTAGCTTGTGAGTAGGTTACTGAATATTCGATAAACCCATGACCATGATGGACAGTGCCCGGCTAATGTGATCACCTAAGCTGAAGAAATTGAAACTCACTGGTTTATCATTCTTCCCTCACTGGGGCCATCGTGCCCATGAACTTAATAATACAAGTGCTGCTAGTCTGTCACCAGGATCCAAACACAAGTGCTGACAGTAAAAAATTCTTTCCACGTGGCAGTAAAAAAAAAATTTGACTTGCTATTGAAAAGTGCAAATCAGTGGCCGAAGTCCCATTATTTAAATGCTCTAGCCTACCACCATTGCCAGGTTTAAATTTCCAAATGCTCGAGTCTTGGCTGTGAGAGATAGTGGGCAAAAAAACAAGTGGAATCACAGTCAATGATTTTCCGCAACTAATTTTAAAAGCTGTGTTTTCACCACATCCGGAACTGCTTCCCTTTAGTTATTGGCTGATTATCGTTAATTATGTTCAATGCCCAAATATTTAATCTAAGAAGCTTCATTGGTTCACCACCAAATGACCAACTGTTCATGACCCAGCAGGTACCGCTATCTTGACCCTCTCTGTGTAGTTTTGCCCCCCCCCCCCCCCGAAAGAAATCGGAAAACAAAATCAAAAGCTGTACTGTTTAGCGTGCCCTCAGCACTAACCAATGTTGCTTGCCACTAACCGCATAGCGAGGAGCAATCTGTCTGAAGTTGGCAATTTCAGTTTTAGATAGACTCACAATTATTTTTCTCCCTAACCTAACACCCCCTCCCCTCCCCCACAAGTTTTAGCCCATTCGATAATGGCATTGTCAATGTGAAGTGATGGATTGTAACAGTATTTATGTTGGGTTCAGTCCTGTACATGATGACGAGGATGCTAATGCTCATAGTCCCTGCACAAAATCTTTTTTCTGTAAGTCGCTCAGCTGCTGTGAAATTTGCATCCGTAGCTTAGTCTTCCAGAAGAAAAAAATATGGCTAAGCCAAAAAGTAATCAACGCAGCAACTGATAATAATGCAGTGTCAATGAAAGTTTGTGTTATGTTTCTTGGACCAGTCAGTTATTAACTGGCTTCCAACATAGTTATTTTATTTTTTTATTTTATTGACTTGAATGAAAGTGCATCTTTGTAATGTGAGTGTTGAACGTTGGTAAGCTTTCTACGCACACACCACACCCATTTAGCTGAAAGTCGGTCATGTTAAAACTAGTCAAACTCATTTATCTGGCTAAGTCGAAAATTAATTACCCGAATTATTCCTTTAAGCCGCCATGAAGTTCAAAATAAATAAATCTTCGGGGTCTAACTGCACGAACCAAGAAACAAGTCTGGTTGTCTCTAAAAGAAATACCTGTAGGCTAGTTTCTCAATTAAAAAAAAAGTACAGTATTAAAAAAAACGCTCCCACCAACTAACCTCAGTTTTTATTTCATTGTTACGACAATCCAACTTAGGCCTGATGGAAAAATAAAGGAAAGTAAAGAATAAACCTCAAATGGTGCCCCAAACGTGATGTAAATCTGAGCATAATGTCACAAACTATTCTATCTAGGGATAAACCAACATTTTCATCAATAATTAGATCAGTATGTGGTTAATTTACATGCCTTCACTCCCAAACGTGCCTTAGGCACTTGAGAGTTAGTTTCAAAAATTGCTCCAGCTTAACAGTAGTCGGCATTGCATCTGCAAAAAACCTGTACCAGTCGTTTCCTGTGATAGGATTCCAGAGATCGCTATTTGAGTGTCATTCTCTATTGCTAGCCACCTTTTGGAGATGTGGCTAAATTAAGGTAAGCCGTTGGTTTGCATTGGCAAAATGATGAGTGACGACTGACTACTGATGTCCGAGGTCTTGATACCTATGGTCAGTAGCCCCGGCTCCAAACCTGGATTATGCTGGTTTGACTCATGACCACCCAGTATATATGGAATTTAAATAAAAATTATGCCTTGATAATTAATGTGGCTATGAAAGATTTAAACTAAGATGTAGGCTACCCCTGTTGAATAAGACTGCACTGCATGATTGTAAGTAACAGTAATTCAAGACTTATCAGAAGTAATAATTGCAGTACTTTTTTACACATGGAATCTTTGTAGGCCTATGTGTTGATCCGAGCTATTGGCAAATTATGTTCTATTTGTAAATGTATGTGTTCTTGAGGCTAATGCCCTTGTTCTGAAACTCCTAGCTTTGAATTTTAGAAAGCCTTCAAATTTGGTAGTGCCTCTTCCTGTGGTATGGCCTCTTCCTGTGAAATGCTTACCACTATATTGAAAAGGATTTCTGATTTTGTGTGGAGCTAATGATTTTTTGGTCACTTACAGATTCTTTGGATAATGACCTGCAGTTCAGAACACAATTCTGTGCATTTGCCAGCGCCTGGAGGCTTAACTGCAACCTACCAGCTACGTTTCAGAACAGTTGGTTGCAGTCACAGCTTTAATGCTGCCCCAAAGTCGGCAAGTGAGCCTCACTTGTCCAGATGAATGAGGCTAATAACTTATAAGGCTAAAAATAGTCAAAAGTTGAAACAGGCCTACAACTCGTCATGCTAGAACTTGCTACGAGTCTCTACTCTCTGGAGAGCACTTCTCATGACACAAGACAAACTACAACAAGAGAAGGCAGCACCATCACTACCAGCATGGGTAGATAGGTTTGTGTGAGTTACTGACTGCTGAAAAGCCTGTATTAACGGGCTAGATTGTTTCTAAATGGTTTCCGCCATTGCGTGTAGAGGGCGCCACCCTGTCTACTTCGCGATTTGGATCTTTTTCGTAACCTGAGGCTAAATTACGCGCGCGATTGTCACGCGAGGGCGCTCCAGTCGTACAAAATATTTCTGGTTTTGATCACCAGAGAACGTGGCCGTCGCACTACAATTCAAGATGGCGGCGAAACGTGTGTGGGGTCCACTTCCGCAGAAGCTCCAAGCAAGATGGCCGGCCTATCTAGATTCTGGCGCGTGAAGATTAGAATGGTTTAAGATTTTGATTGCGGTTTCTGGTGTTATGTGGTTAGTTTAGGTTAGGTAAATTTGGAAAAAACTTACCTTATTTTCGAGAAACAGCGACCTTAATTTACCCTTTACACCAACGGAGATAGTACAACCAACGTATACAGATCGATGGTGGACGCGCTTGGAGCTGCTGTGGAAGTGGTTCCCAAGAAGAAACTTTGCTAGACCGACAAATCTAGGTCTGGGGGAGCGACGTAATCGTCCCCAGCCAAGTCCAGGGTGCACTCGAGATGCCAGATTTCTGGAGCCTATTTCTGGCCTCTGAGTGCACATTTGCAACATATTGTCAGGTCAGTTTAGGCTGTTTGGTTGGTCATCTTTGTGGACATTTTTCCTTTAGTTGCAAGGGACAATTTTTGGTGCAAGGGAATGAGGTTTGAATTTGAAGACTGGCAGCACCGTGTAGGATATACCGTATTTATCAAGCGGTGTAAGTGGAACTTCTGAAGAAGAACAGATGCACTCCGAAAATTAAAGTGAACTATCAATGTCAATCCTCTCCACTGTCGATCGCCATCTACTCAAATGGCGACTTGGAATTTAGCTTTACTCGCCAAAACAGTAACAAGCAGTAGAGATGCCACTCAAAGAGGGGTATTTGAGAACCTTATAAGTTTATATTTTACAATTGCTGCATAAAATATAAAATTATATCATACATAACTGCTGTTTCGGCATGAATACTGGGGTTGAAGAAAATTGTACAATTTCATAAATGCGCACAATGCAAGAAATTGGGCAATTTCCATGCGTCATGCAAGATGTATTTATGTGGTGAGCAGAAATTGCATTGGTGAGTGCATTCAATGTTCTACAGGCCAAGTGTCGACTGCTACTAGATTAGTAGTGTAGAGGGTTGATTGATGTGTTAGTGAACTGAGTAAACTATCACACTGTTGGTGGAGGCGTGTTTCGGTTTATCTAGAGTATGTCTGATATTCTAGATACCAGGATGCGGTAGATTTTGCATTGCGATTTTTTTTCCCGGTTAGCAAACTGCAATAACATTTTCTATATTTCCCTTTTTTTTTTTTTAGGTCGTATGTACAAAACTTTTGTGCGACAAAGATACATTAGGGAAATTCAAGAAGGCGCTACATTTTGTGTACGATAACAGACACGAATCTGTTCCCGAATGTGCGGAAAAGGTGCTGGAAACTTGGATAAAAAAGCTAGTTCATGCCCGGTTCAATGAAAGTTTAGAAGGGTACAAGCAGGTGAGTTCAGCAGAGATAAGAGTCTGTTTAATACTGGGAAAAATGTGTGGACATGTGCTAAAGCTAAAAGGGTTAAAAATGTTTTGGTTCTCGGGCATTTTTCGCTAGTCTAAATGTACACCTGGTGATGTTTTTATTTTTAATTTTTATTTGAAACCAAATAACCTAGGCTAGTACCTTAAATGTTTTTTTTTTCTCTTTCTGTTCAGGTTGTATTAGTAAATGTATAAACTGTTTCAAACTAATCTTTGTGTAGGGAATAATTAATGGCTTAATTAATATTCATAACAGAAACAATACAATTAATTAATTAAATGCATAACTGCATAACATCATACATTTATTAAATGCATGAGCCGAATATTTATTCGGATAGATCAAAACGACTCCAGATAGCAATTATAATTGGGAGTCCTTCTTCAAAGACGACCGAGAGGCGGCAAGATCATTTGAGACTGAACAAGTGTAATTACACCTATTGTTAGAGTTTAAAAGATGGCATTACCAGCTGACATTATTTACGACAGTTTCGTAGAAGCTAAATGACTTTCTAGAACTAGATTTAATTACGATAAGATCGTCGCTCATGATCGATCACTACGTGGAATAACAATAAGTCCCTCCCACACGGGATGGCGGCATATACCTTCAAAGTACCGCGTACGGGGAACAATTAATGAACCCGAACGCAACAATAGAATGATTGACAGGCGGAGAGGTCCCAATTGACGATAAGGGCCCAAGCTGTCCAAATGTTACTATATTTAGCATTTCAATAATAAATCAATACTACAATGGATTGATCATGGCCGATAACGCCACAGTATTTAAGCTGAACCTCGGAATGCGTGATATCATCCGATCACCAGCAGCTTACCAGACGCTAACTAGTTCACGCCAGTCAAATTCCGAAGGCCGCAATCCAGAAGTACGCCAGGCGGATTTCCGTGCCGAGCTAGCGACGGGGCTTCGCCGCTCAGCCGACCCGTGGGCCCATGGCCGCACTCAAGCTTCAATTAATGAGCTAAGTATTCCGATTGATTAGCGATAGCTAATTGTGTTTATGCTTAACTAGTACCAAGCCGTACGCTACTGAATTAACCCGAGATTCCTTTAATTCAACTTAGAGAATATAATAACGATTAGGTTTACCGCTCGACTTAATCCATCCGTAATGCCATTCGTTAGACTCATGTCGATCATTGTAATCATACAATCAAATCATAATATCTGTCACTGATTTAATTGGCCATATGTGGGGTCAATATTGTGTACAGCGGAGTGTTGATTAAAGGCCCAGTATAATTGGATGATTGCTTATTATTTAGCCTACCTATTTTATACATGATTAGTGTTTTATACAATTGTTTGCCCTTATGCCATCCTGAACGATAATGTTTATTCTAGTCAAATGGTCACTGGAATAGAACATTACAATGGAGTCATAAGTGGGATTCAATTCTCACAACAAGCCCGAAAAAGAAAAAATAATACTAATAATTTAAGAGCATTCAGTTGTATTTTATAGAAAATATTGCCATTTTCCGCACCTTACAGTCCTTAAAAAGCTGAAATTTAGCGTTAAAATCCGGGTCTGATTTTTTTACCCCAATAGTCAACAACGATAGTTGATTTGTTTGTAAACAGAATTTTAACAGTCAAAAGTACGGGAAAATTTGGTAGCCTATTTACGAAAATAGCACTGGTTAAGCTTTGTTGAAAAAAATAACATTGTTGATTTTGCTTGTATCTTGCAATTGTTTATGGAAATGGTCGATTGACATGTTTAATGCTATGAAATATGTTCAAGTGTATTATCTTGTGTGCATTTAAAGTGTATTTGCTTTGAATTTTCCACAATAAGAGGAAATTTTGGTTAAATTTGGGTTAAACTTATAGGCCTAAATTTAGTTCAATACATTTGGTTTATTAGTCACTATAGTGCCAATTTTGTGTGAAATTGATCGTGATTGGTCTTAAAATAACCACCGTCAAATTATTGCCGACTTCACGTGTTAAAATTTGGGAAAATTTCCTAAATTTCCATTTTAAAGGAAAAAATCATCATTTTGTGCAAATTTGTAGAAAATTTTACAAAACTTTCAAAGTGCTTAAAACTTAAGACTTGTGCTACAAATTAAGTTTAAATCCACTTTAAGCTTAAATATTTGCTTAAAATCTAGTTAAATCTAGCAAAATCTAGTTAAATAATGCCTAGAACTAGAAGTAATCGTGCTAGAGGCACAGTTCAAGTCTCTTCGAGAGGCAGACAAATTAGAAGGCCAGTAAATCGCCAAGATTTTGTGGAATTCACAGACGCTTCAGTCAGTACTAATAATTTAGACAATACAAATACTACTCAAAATGAATCGGATACAGAATCAGAGTATTCTGACACCATCGACGAGATCGATGACGCAGTAAACTTGCCTCCTCCCAAACGAGTTCAATCTCGCTCAGCTAACCGCTCAGCTCAAAATAAGGGTAAAACCAAAGATCGAACTAGATCTAGATCGCCACATAATAAACGTGCAAACCAAGTACCTTTAAATTCCCAGGTACCACTTAGTACTCAGGTACAATTAAATAATCAAGCGCCACCAAATAATCAGGTGTACGCTAACCAAAATGCGCCATTCAGCCAAAATTTGCCATTAAATGAAAATGTTTCACTAAATCATAGTGTACCGTTAAATCAAACTACGCCGTTAACCCAATCAGTGCCGTTAAATTTAGTAACGCCACAGCATAATCGGGTAACACCAAACTTAACACCAACTATGCCTACCTTACAAATGCAAACAAGCGCTCAAACGCCGCTTAACCCTTTAAGGACGGGTGCGGCCGAATGCGCCCGCACTCGCGAGGACGGGAGCGCCTGAATGCGGCCGCGATGACATCACCTCGTTTGTTGTAAATAAACGGCGCTTCTATTGGTCAGAATGAAAAAACTTTCGGCCAATCAGAGACCAGATAGCAGAGCTCGGCCGACATGTTTTTTTTTTAAATATAGAGGCTTGTTTAGTATTTTTAATTCATTTGTAAACTTCGTCTTTTTTAATCTGCTGCGAAACTGGAAGTTAGGCCTAATGCACGACATCGTCGTGTAGCTAAATCCTACTAAAATGTCGTCGGATGGATCGGATTTTGAGGGATTCGATGACGATGAAATCCGTCTAGCCAGGCAACGTGCAAACGAAGTGACATTTAGTGATATTGACGTCAGTTCGGTCAGCGATAGTGACGACAACGACCGCGAAATTCAGGAAAATTCCGACGACGAAGCTGATGTTGCTGCCCCTGCCGCCCTAAAATGGACCGAATCGCTTCGAAACATGGTGTTGGAAAAGTTTTCAAAGGTAAATTGTGGTGCCCAGCACAATTTGAATCCGGAAAGTGCATCATTCTTGGATTATTTTTTACTTATGTGTAGTGATAACGTGTTTCAGTTATGGGTGGAGCAAACGAATTTGTACTTCGTGCAAAACATGCCCACGCCAGCTGCTACGGTCAATGAGCCTACAGCAGGGACGAGTCGCGGCGGGGGCAGCAGTGCAACAAGTCGATCGTCAACACCATCAGCTGGAAGCAAAACAGCTTCATGGAAAGATGTAACGTTGAAAGAAATCCAATGTTTTATTGGTATACTAATTCTAATGGGCATCCATAAATTGCCAACACTGAAAAGCTACTGGAGCGAAAATGACGCACTGGGAGTGCCAAAAATACGGAATGCTATGACTCGTGATCGTTTTCTTGCAATTTTGCGATTTTTTCATTGCAACGATTCTACTAAAGAACCAGCGAGGACTACTGCTGAGTTTGATAAGCTGTACAAAGTACGACCGTTGCTGGAAATAGCTGGCAAAAACTTTTTAGACCGATATGAACCACATGGTGAACTGTCAGTCGACGAAGCAATGAAAAAAACAAAAGTTCGTGTCGGCTTCATCCAATACATGCCGATGAAGCCCACGAAACGAGGTTTGAAAATTTGGGTTTGTGCTTCATCCCAGTCGGGGTATGTACATAAATTCGAAGTATATATTGGCAAATCTACAGGTATTGATTCGGAGCATGGCTTAGGCTACTCGGTGGTGACAAAACTAACCGAACCGTTTCAACAGTGCTGGCGAACAGTTTATTGTGACAATTTTTTCGGGTCTGTTCAGTTGTGCGTCGATTTACTGGCCAAAAAAACGTACATCTGTGGCACTGTACGCTCAAATCGCAAAGCATACCCTCTCCAAAATGTAAAATTGAAGAAAGGAGAATCGAAAGTATTGCAATGTAATGAAATCGTAGCCACTGCATGGCATGACAAGAAAGTTGTGCATGTGTTGTCGTCAAACTCTGAGCCTGGCATGCAGCAAATTTCCCGTAAAAAAAAATCGGGAGAAACCGAAACTGTGCAAAAGCCCAAACCTGTAGTGATGTACAACAAGTACATGGGCGGAGTAGATCTTGCTGATCAGTACCGCAAGTACTACCAGATTGAAATAAAAAGTGTAAAGTGGTGGAGATATGTGGTTTGGTACGTACTTGATACGATGATTGTAAATGCTTATATTATTTACAAGGAAGACTGTAGAGCAAGGAATGTCAGGCCCAAACACCACCTAGATTTTCGTCTTGGACTTAGTGATTTGTTGATTGGAGAGGGATGTCGTACTGCATCTACACGAAAACGACATCAGAGAAGTTCCGACGTTCAGTTAGTGCAATCACCTATCCATAAACTGGCCAAATTGGAAGGTAGAAAACGCACTTGCGTTATGTGCAGCAAGGCAAAAAGGAAGCGGCCAGACGGAAAACGGCCGCCCGAAAGCCAGTTCGGTTGTAAAATGTGCGATGTGTCCTTATGCAAAAGTGGCTGTTTCGAGGAGTTTCACGCTCATGGAAGCAAGTAAAGGTAGAAAAACTATTTTTTTTTTTACTCTTTTACTAATACATTTTTACTTTTTACAGCATTATTAAGATTTGGCAAGCATTACTGTAGCGTGTGTAAGCCTAAGCAGTGCAAGCGCGCTATGCAGTGCAGCCAACACGAAGCGTTAGGCCAAAGGTTGTAACAAGCGTACTACACAATATGTTTTACAATTTTTTTACAGCTTTTACATTACGCTTTTCGTAATAAAAAAAATGTGCAGGTATTATTTAGGTATTGAATGTGCATATCACACGATTTGAAGGCAATCGAAAACCATTTCGTGATTGTAAAAAAAACACAAACAGCAAATTTAGTATTTTATTTTTACATTTCATAACTTTACGATTTTTTTACAGTTTTTTTTTACAACTGACAGCAAATCTGAAAACGCAGCGAGAAAGCCAATTTAATTCTGAAAAAAATGACACTAGTTTCATTACTGTCCTTCAATTGTGTGAAAAGTTATGATTTTTTTTCTAAGAGTCTGTCACAAGCTTTATTTTTTGCTTGTTTTTGCCCGTCCTGGGCATTACCAAATTCAGCCTGAATGCCGTCCTTAAAGGGTTAATATCCAAGTGCCTATAAATTCGCAAATGCCGAATCATTCCCATGTTCCTATTACTCCTAATGTAGTAATAAATTCCCGAATTTCTGATGGTAATCAAACTCCACTAAACTTAACTCCTAATCATAGTAGCGGACGACAGGGTGATTCAATGGATGATTCACGTCTTCAAAAGATTTTAGATCATACTTTAGCAGTATGCTTGCAATCAAACAGTGATAATCTTAAGGCAGTAACTGATAATCATTTAGAAGTGTTAAAAACTATTCAAACTAGAGATTCACAAACTAAATCTAGACTTTGGGCCGAATTACGAGCAGCCAAAAAGGCTATCCTTCCTTTTGCAGGGGATGACTCATTAGACATTTTCGCTTTTGCATTAATGGTCGAAAATTTGCGAACATTAGATCCTTCACTACAAGATTCCGAACTAATTTCAGCTGCATGTAGTAAATGTACAGGTCCAGTTGCAATTTATTTAGCCATGAATCCGCATATAGCCACTTCCCGAAATTGGGACAGCTTTAAAGAAATTTTAGTCGATAGATTTGGTTGCGGAGGTGAAATCGTCACACCTACGTCGTTCCACACGGCGCGACTCAAACAGGGAGAAACTATCGAACTTTTCGCTGCCAGGCTAGAAAAAATGGCTTCACAACTTTGGAGAGTCAAACCTTCCGATTCGGACGCACAGCGAGCTTTTAAACAGCTAGCTAAAGATGATGGTATGCGTTCAGTATTTTTACACGCCATGCCACGAGAAATTGAAACTCATGTAACATCGCAAATGCATACTACATTCAGGGATACATATAATTCAGCCATTTATAAACGTTCAGTTTTAGCTGGATATCAAGGCGATGAAAATGATCGTAACCCAGATAAATCAAGCACTAAACAACTTTCTAATGCGGAAGTTAACAATTTAGCTTTTGGCACAATGCTAGATAAAATGAATTCTTTAGAGAAAGGCATAACTAAGCTTAGCAATGCTAAACCTAAAAATGTTGAAGCTAAAGTTAGCGCAGTTAACACTAACGTAAATCAAGGTAAAATCTGCCATCGTTGTTCAGCCCCAGGGCATATAAAACGAGAATGTCGTACAAGAGACGAAAACTTACATACAGTACGACAACGTTGGAACAAATTTAAACAAGAAGGAGGATTTCCAACAAATAAATTTAACAACAGAAACGGTCGCGGAGGTAACCGTTACAGGGGAAATAACCGTGGTAAACGCGGAAATTATTTTTCTGGTTTTGAAAATAGAGATTCTATTCAGTTCAACAGGAAAAATAACCCATATGCATTCCAAACTAACGCTAGCAATAACGGTAACAATGGTTACAATAATGGGCAACAATATCAGAATTCCGGTAATAATAATAATTACGGGAGGAACCAAAACCAAAATAGAAATCAAAATCAAAATCAGAACCAAAATCAGCAACGGCAAAATAACAACAGCCAAAACCGTGTTCCACAACACGCTACAGACGTAAATGAGCCCAATGACTCATGTCAAAGTAGTTGCAATTCAAAAAACGAGCTAGTAGTCTGAATATGAACAGGGATTCAGAACTAAACTTAAATCAGTCGGAACGGAGCAGTAATGACGATCAAAATCCACACGTCAGCTCAGTTCAAGCTCAAACTCCTGTTAATCAAACAAATGAGATAAATAATACTCATTCCTTAAACGTAAAATGCGTTTCATTATTTTCAGAAGAAGTTGCAAATAAATTAATGCTAGATTTATATTCAAACGTCGAATGGCACCAGCAAAAACTTGCTTTGCCAGATCGCACGCTAGCACTACCACGTTTAGCGTCATATTTTGGCAAAATTCCATCAAAATATGTAGCAAGGGCTATAGAGAGTAACAAAAATCTCGTAAATGAATTTACAAATGCTTTAAACACAGTTAACGATAAATATGGTTTAACTTGTGATTCAGTAGTGGTAACTCTATTCGAAGATGGTTTAGATTCTACAAATTTTCATTCTGAATTAAACCCAGTTGATACAAAAAAGCCGATAGTTATCGCTTTATTAGGTCACGAACGCACAGTTCAGTTTAAACATACGGATGATACATTTTATAAAGACGGAGTTAACATGCCTTCCGGCACATCTATTGGTATTTCACCAACAACGCAGAAAGATTGGAAAATTAGAATTCCAACAGTTGTAGGAACGTTCGAGCCTACAATCTGCTTAACGTTTTGGGACAGCAAGAATGTTGCCGACCCAAATGCGTCACCAGCGAAACACTCATCGTTGGGAGAGCGAGGAAACTTGCTCACGAGCATTTCCGCTCAACCAGGCAACAGGTGGTACAAGCTGCACCATCTAGCGTCAGAGGTTGATACTAGCCTCGAGTCGGAGCAGCAACGAGAAGCATCGCTCGACTCGGAGCAAACAGCGCCTAACGCTGATAACGTTCAAGTGAACACAGTTTTAAATAAAACTAAGGTTAAATATTCACGTCCACACTTAGTGTTTGACGTCGGTAGTAGGCCAGAAATCTGTTTATTAGACACAGGTTCTTCACTTTCGTTAATTACGAACACAGCAGCACAGCGCATGCTTAAGGATTTTAGAGTTAAATGCCATTTAATTCCGATGACCACACCAGTCAATTTGGTTGGGGTCGGAAATCGTCAGATTAAAACTGATAGGAAAATAGTAACAACTATAGAAAAGTGCGAATTTTCTAGAAATCAAGAGTTTATTATCGTTCCTGATGGTTCATTTGGTAACATTTCAGTACTATTAGGATACGATTTCTTGTCAAATAAGTCAGATTCATTAGCATTAAATTGCCCAGATAACGTCTTAACTATAGGCGATTTAAAATTTCAAATGT
>JAHWFP010237685.1:17150-28048 GCA_023313725.1 Lithobius niger
CCCCCCCCCCCCCCCCCGCCCCTCCCAGCCCGAGGGTTTCTTTCAGGGGGAGTTCCATGATGACTGGTTCGATTTGTACTGCTAAGAATGACTTATGGACACAATTTCATGCTTTTAGCTCGATCTACAAGAATTTGTTGGTCAAGCCTGAGAGGCTGGCGGATCTTTCATGGGGATATTTCCATGACTGCTTCGATGTTTATTGCTAAGACTGACTTTTGTACCAAATTTCAAGCTTTTAGCTCAATTTGCACGAATTTGTTCATCAAGCCTCAGGGTGGAGTATGGGGGGGGGGCGTGCCGGGGGCCCCTGGAGAGGTATTTCATGGGGTTTCCATGGCTATTTCAATTTGTGCTGCTAAAAATGACTTGTGTACCAAATTTTATGTTTTTAGCTCGATCTGCAAGAATTTGTTGGCCAAGACTCAGGGGAACCTGGGAAGGGGGGGGGGGGGGGGGATGCTGGGGGCTCTCAAGGCGAGTTCCATGACTGGTTCGATTTGTACTGCTAAGAGTTACATTAAACACAAGTTACAGCCTGAATTAAATGTTATCTGTTGCCAAGCCGATGCCATATTGACATTTACTGTATTGTGGCAACTAGGAGTAAGACTGCTTCTCAAACGTATCTGAAATGTTAAAACACTTCAACTTTAGTTAAAAATATGGTTTTAATTAAACAATTATTATAAAACCGTACGAATTTTGTTTCCTACTTGAGTATGAATTAACTGAAACAGAAGACATTGTTTCAGTTTTACACACAGCTGCAAGCAAAGAAGAATCGTTTTGTGGTTGCTATGCAACGAGATTCTCTGAAAACCACGTGCGCTACCCGCATAGCAGCATGAATGAGAAGAAAGAAACTGGGAGGGGTTTGGGTAGGTAGACCCGGACAAGAGACAGCAGTAGACAGTAAGAAGACGATGAAAAACGAAAGCGGCGAATGGAACAAGCCAGCCAGTAAATAAAGGGGAAAAATAAATGAGGAAAAACGAAAACGAAGGAGAGAAAGTGTGCGAGATTTGTATAATTTATACTTGACAGTGTGTGTGTGGTGGTTGGATCGGCTCGATCTTCAGTTACGGTAAAATGCCACGAGTTACATGTCAGACTGGCGGTAATTAGCGAAAGTCCCACGGCAGTGCCGTGGATGCTTAGAGCTTTCACGAGCTTTGGAGCGTATAGCTGCCAGATCATTTAGGGACCGGTCATTATTTATCACCGGAGGGGGGTGGGGGAGAATAGAGGAAATTGGGGGAGTCATGAATTTTTTGGATCCTCTCAAGGGTGAGTCAGAATTTTTAGGGTTTCCTCAAGAGGGGGGGTCACAAAAATACACTGACCATACTATACTATAAGAAAAAGTCATTTTTGGACCTCAAAAATAACACTTTCAGCAGTCAAAATTTCTACAAATGTCTGAGCTTCTCCCCAGACCCCCTCCCCTCCCATGATGTGAATGTATACAAGGTTTTGAACCTATTAGTCCCACTACTATAACAAGTATATATATATATTTTTTTTCAATCGGCCCTCTAGAAAAGCTTTTGCCTCCTGGTTTCTTGGCTTTTTCTGTATTTCAGGTGTTGAGTATGCTACGGATATGGGCATAAGAGCAAAAAGTGCGTTCATCACACTTATCGTATGAATCTCGTTAAGATGGCTGTAAGATCGTTAAGATGGGTGTAAGGAACGTCGGTGTTTCATGGAACATTCTTAGCCCAAGGCGTCTTTTTGTTAAAAACGAGGCACGTTTTCATAACACTTTTAGTGGTAACTTGTCGACACGGAGTCCTACTTACCTAATTTGACTGCAGGAAATCATCTGCAGACAGTCTCAATAGGCATACAAAAAGCACATTTTTTTGTGGGAGGGGGGGGTCGCATTATTTTTGGACCCTGATGGGGAGGGGGGTCAACATTTTTTTCAGGGTTCCAAAGGTCCCCCCACCTTTATAATGAATAATAAGACTAGTCCATAATAAGACCTCAAATAATGACCAGTCCCTGGGCCGTAGGAAATTTCAAGTCAGTCAGACAATAGTTACGTAACATATGCTCTCACGCTACTTATTTTTTTTGTAAATTAGATCTGCAATCCATTACTTTTTGATACGAATTAAATGCCAGTGCTATTTTTCCAATTCTGACGATCCTCTGGCAGACAATGAAAGAGCGCTGATCACCACCGCTCAATGTGGTACCGTAGTTTTATGTCTTAGGTTCAGAAATTAAATAACATGTTATAGTGCATACGTAATGGTTTTATAAATAAATAAATAAATAAATTGGTTCACCACATTATTGTGTGGTAGGATGACGGAAGGGCGGGAAGCCACTAACACCGTTCCTGGGATAAGGGTGGGGGAGGGGGTGGCAGGCTGGATCATTCACATCCTAACTGTCTACCGGCCGTTTTAGGAACACATTTAGCCTTTCCGTTGTGAGAAACCTGCCAACTAGGCCTAATTATTTCAAATTGGGTGAGCATCGGATCTGGTGTACCTAGGTGGCATAGGATACAAGATTGCAAATAAAATGATTTTATGCACTATTACTTCGAACTTTGCAGTTTTCGTTTCTTTTTCAATTTGCCTGTAACAACAGACTGCTTTGCCCTATAGGGCAGTGACACAACGTTGTATTATTGTATACTAGAGGAAGCCCGATCATGAATTAAGTTTACGGACACATTTCCCGAGACATCTTTCCGGCACTGTTCCCGACGACTTGTAGGATTGATTGCCTACTCATGCCTGCCTCCTCTTTCAATGCAGGTAGAATGGGACAGCGCATTTGCAATGCGAGCACGAGGAGGGGAGAAGTGATTGTTCGGCCCGACGACTTTTCAGATTGAACCTTTATTGAGTTGATCGACCACTCATGCCTGCCTCCTGTTTGCATGCAGGTAGAGTGGGAGAGTGCATTTTCAATGCGGGAGTGAGGAGGGTTTTCCTTTTAGCCTTCCCTTTTGCTTTAGCCTTCCTTTTAGCCTGCATCCAGGATTATAATGTAGATAACTCTATGCTGGAGCCAGTAACTGGGATAGCTGTAAGGGTCACTGGAGGGAGAAAAGAAGGGCGTCTTACTGGAGACAATGCTGTTAAGAATGGATTTCTTAGGCCTATAACGCGCGATTTTTGTCGATTTGCTGGCAGTTGCTGATATTTTTAAGCAAGTGAAATCTTTATTTTCCAATTACAACCTAGCAGCATAAGAGATTGAAGAAAACAACGTTTTTGTAAGCCTATGAAATCCGCTCTCAAACCACTGCCTTGTTTAGAAGTGCCGTTGTTTAACGCTTCGTTTTAATCTAGTGCCCCTTGCAGCTATCTCTCTTGTAGCCAATGTGACGTTATCACATGACGCTGCTGTATTGATTTGGGATTTTCACCATTGGAAAGATCAGCATGAAATCAGTATTAAAAACTTACAATTAGCATATATGTAAAATTAGGCTAATTTACGTAAGATTTGCTCTGCAGTAAATGACAAGATGGCTTCACGTCGAAATACGTTCGCAACTGGTACAGAGAGTGATTAATCCCTCCCGTTTTCATGCCTTCGTCACAAAGCGAAGAATTCTCTTCAATATTAATCTGTATGTCATGGATTGCTAAAGAAGTCCACCCTTTGCATTGGTGTGTTCCGTATAAGCAATGTCGTCTTCTGCGTTGCATTGTTGGTAGCGTCTTGTTGAGCGCCTACGATGCTGCTAATGATTGTATGATGTGTATGTGTAAAGAGAAATGAACACTGACGTTTGAAAAAAAAAGCACCTTTTTTTTACTCATTGCACAGTACATGCTATACACGCCTAAAATGAACATGCGAAAAAGAAAATGCCAGAAGTCCGATGGTAAGACAAGCGATTGACAAGCAAACGAAAACTGTGTTAAAACAACATTAGTATCCACTGATGATCTTAAATGACAACAAACATCAAAAGTAGTACTACTTTTGTACACTACATACGGCATCCTTAATACGCCATGCAAAGTGCCCAAAGATGGTGATAGTCAATTTCAGTACAAAGCCACTGGTCTAACAGAAGCTGGAGCTGTACAAGAGTGAGGCATTGGGACCCGTATTAACAAGAAAATGAGAGGATGGTGAACAAAACCAAAGGCAATTCTAGGAAAATAAAATAAGGAAATTCACCAGATCGACGGAAGCACGGTCCACACACGTGAAAAGCCGAAGACGTAGAAGCAAATCGACAAGGCATCAGTAATAAGATTTTTTATTGTAACGGACCGAAATTACCTTATGATGTGGGTCGATTGGAGGATCGTGGTGAAATGTATAGGTTCACACCTAATTGTTGGGAGCACCCAGCAGAAAACCAAGCGAGCTCGAGCCGTTACAATTCGATGTTAAACTTTCAGAACAGGCAATTTGTATCTTGTTACAACAACTGATCACTCAACGTGTAACGTGTATTTATTTATTGGGGCCTCGGCCCTAGGCCATGCGCCCACCCTAAGTAAAGTACAACAACTCACACTACAAAGGAAATCTACAAAACATCACAAAGCATCTACAACATAATAATGACTGAATTGCCCAACACACCCCATTATGACACACTACTTCACTGACGAGATGATGAGACAGGAACGGGGCAAGTGGGAGGATGCCGTACAGGAGCATAGTAACACAAAGTGCACACAAAAAATAACCAACGATGAATCACACAACGGTAGGCCATACTGCAATAGGCAAACTACACCAAAATACCCGCATCTTTCACAAATCTTGCCACAGCATGAAGTCGCTGAGCATCACACTTCTGGGACTCAGCACGTAGCATGTGCTCAGATGACGGGTTCGTCATTATCCACCGCAAGATTTTAGATCGCGCAGTCTGATGCAGCATGCAGTGAAACACAAGATGAGTCATAGTACCAACATCTCCACAGCGACACAATGCACTGAGACTCCATCCTAACCGTCGCCTATGCGCCGGAAGGAGTGAGTGGCCGGTGCGCAGTCGCGATAACCGGCGCGCCGCCCAGAATGGCAAGCCATCAAGCACGGTCTTAACAGAGCAGACCGGATGCACAGCATAAAGGGTCCGTCCCGTGGTGGCAGCAGACCACTCTTTGTTCCACAGGTCAACCGTCCTGGATCGCAGGAACGATTTGCACGAGCCCGCAGACCTCGTCAAAATGACAGCACATGGGGCATCACTGACAGCCGTTTTGGCCGCAGAGTCTGCACATTCATTGCCGTGGACACCACTATGCCCTCTGGTCCACTCAACAGCCGGTAGCGCCACCTGAACTGCCAGCCACAGCTTCCAGCAGACCGTGAACATAAGTGGGTCTTCAACACTGAACGACCGAAGTGAATCCTGAATAGAGGTAACGCACGACAAAGAATCTGTGACAATGACAAAAGCCGGAAGCTGCAGATCCGCTACAATGTCCAAAGCAACCGAGATCGCCGCAAGTTCACAGATGTAGCTCGATGAGACACCGCGAAGCATGCGACGGCACTCGAGCTGTAGACCCGGAATAAAAACACCAACACCACCATTCTTCGTACTAGCTACATATGACGCATCACAGTACACTCGACAAGCATCATTGGAGCCAGGGGAGAAAACAGACAGAACTTGCGGGCACCAAAGCCATGGGCACGGCGGATGAACAACCGACACATTCAAGATACTATCAAGAGTAGGATTTGACAGAATCGTCATGGCTCGTCCTGCTACACCTAAGAAAAACCTCTCTTTGTCACTGAGCTGAAGATAATCAAGCAAAATACGAGCTACTGGGTCTCCTCTGCCTCGACTTATATTGCGCAGACAGAGTGCAACCGCAAGCTCTTCAGCACGCAGGTGCACAGGAGGCTCACCTGCTTCAACCCAAAGCGCAGTGACTGGGGTCGAGATGAAGCAGCCCGTCACCACACGCAAGCATGCATTGACACATGTCTGGAGTACTCTTAGATGACGATGGATACCGGCAACAAACGGAAGATGATAGTCTACCAGCGCACGCACATGCACCCGGTACGCTGTTAACAGCTTGCCGCGTGGCACACAGTCATAGTGGACCAGTGATTTCAAGATCGGCAACCTACGATCAACCTTATCACGTAAGATACGAACATTTTCAGACCAATTTAGATCACCATCAAGCCAGACACCTAGGTATTTCACTCTGGTAACCGGCTTTATGGTAACCGCTCCTACGCGCACCTGTAATGTTGCACTGCGAATCCGTGCCTCCTGAGAAAAAACCATGAGTTCAGTCTTGGCAGGGGCTAGAGACAGCCCACGAACCGAGAGGCTGCAGACGATGCGGTCTAGGGCAAGTTGAACATGAGCAGATAACTCATATGGATCTTGTCCCACAAACCACATAGCCACATCATCTGCATAGCAAACAATGTTTGTGCTCAATTCCATTTCTAAGAGAACCTCATTAATCACGACAGCAAATAGGACCGGACTCAAGCAACTTCCTTGCGGGAGCCCCCGACTGGTCGTCGCTTGAGCCGACCAAAAACCACTCACTCTTGTGGCAAACACTCTTTCTCCGAGCAAAGCCAACAGTGCCTGCACGAGACCACTGCTAACACCCAATTTTCGGAGCGCAGCCTCAACCCAAGCCATGCTGACTGTGTCGTAGGCCGCTCGAATGTCTAAGAACACCGCAACCACGACTAGGCCACTCACCCACGCTTCATAAACGCTAGTCAAGAAGAACATTACTGCATCCTGCGCGTTCCGCCCAGGTCTATATCCAAACTGCTTTCCTGAAAGACAACTGTGAAACTCTAAGAACCATGCGAGTCTGCGAACCAACATGCGCTCATAAACCTTGCGCACAGTAGACAGAAGCGCAATAGGTCTATAGCTACGTAAATCAGAGCGCATGGTACCTCGTTTATGCACGGGCACCAGGATGGTAAACATCCATGAGTGTGGTATGGTACCTCCTGCGAGCAGGCCTCAACCTCACTCAACCTCAGCTCTATTAACAATGCATACTAATTTTGAAGTGACAATAGGCTGTTACAATATGACGTCATGTAAACGTTGGGCCTGGTAGATTTCACAACTGTGATGTCACCAGCGACTTCGTTGGAGTGGTATAGGTTCAACGTTTGAGGTTCGAAACAAATCTCACAACACTGTTTAAACATACTCCGACTAAATTTGTTGGCTTTGTTGCGCTCATCCATCACTCGCATTATGTCACACGAAAGTGGCAGGCCAACCACCACCTAGTGTTTGGTTGTAGGCGATCATAATGAATAAGGGCACCTTTCCGCAACGACTCGCCATTGCATTCTCGCTGCTAGAGCTAGAAATCATCTGAAATTCCAACATGGGCGGCGGTTTTAGCTCTGGCGGATCGCAACGAAAACAGTCAATAATGCGAGTTCAGCAGCGACTGGGGAAATTGTTTCGTCAAAAGGAATTCTTTATCTTATTATCACGTATTATAAGACTGTGAACATTTATTCAAACTATGTCGGATTCAGTTACTCCAGGTAGCAGTGTAACCATGGCGACCACACCTTCGGCATCGCGTTTAAATTTTAGCTGGGAGAATATACAGGCGAGTCGTTGCGTAAACGTGCCCTTAAGGTGATAGGCGATCATTTATAACAACCAATCCAAACGCAGTGAAAAATTAACGCCGTTGCAACACATGGCGACATCTGTAACGTCGAAACCGTCAACCACACCTCCGCAAGGTCAACTGAAACAAAACCTGCTTCGCGCACTCCACAGCGAGTCCTGTGGATGAATGTGCGTACACATGTGGCTGAGGGGCAACCTGCGATGCAGCTAGCTGCAGGGAACTGTTAGCCATGGCTTATGTTATGCTGGGTTCAGCTATAAACTGTTTTCTTGTTTTAAACAGCGAGCAGCTCCCTTTCTACCACACCTTAACCACTGCTACTAAAAATTGGGCTAAGACTCGAATATCCTGCAATTGTTAGATAGGAATTTCTCCTTCGAATTAGTTTCTGCCATGGACCAAAGCTTCCTTGTCATGAAATTCTAACCAAATCAGAGCAAAATTGCAAATATTATTGTGTTTAACAAACAAACCCGCACATAGACAAATTCCGTTCGCTTGCTCAGCCAATCAGCCTTTTTTTTCAACCCCAGAATCAACCACAGAATCACCCACATTAATTCGAGAAGGCTCAGACGTATGAGCGCCGGAATTGTGATCCGGAATAGTTTGGTTCGAATTTCGGTGACGACATCTAGGTGAAATATAAGTACGTACTCAATGCACATTTACTAAATCCATATTTTGTCGATAGTTTTTAAAATTAACTTCTTTTAGCCTTAAGGGCCACCGCGCACACAGCGACCAAGCCGCGCGGCCAGGTCGCTGCGGCCAACGAGAATGCTGACGGTGTATGTAGCAACGAGCACTTGGCCGCAGCTGCCAGCCTGTCACCGCGGCCATTGGGATCTCGGGCGGCGTGCAGGTGGCCACAGAGCGACCATACTTGGTCCAGGTTCATTTTTCATCACGTGATCGAGAATTATCAATGAAAAATGGACGTGGCCGCGCGGCCCGTCGCCGTGTTTTTTGGCCGCGACGACTACTGGCCGCGCGACCTGGCCGCTCAGTGCGCGGGCGGCCTAAGTCAACCGAAGCAATTTCATGCTTGTATGGCTGAACCGGCCCAATTTTGAACATTATTACCTCTTTTTGAGAGAAGAAATATCTGGTAAACCCCCCGCGGGGCGTGGGCAAACCCGGGGATTTGAACCGTGAAACTTCTGATCATCGTAGGGGCCGAAAGATTGTTCAGAAATGGCCAGAATGGGATTTTACATGATCTAAATGTGAATACAGCTATGACAGCCTTTGTAGATATACTGCGACTCAATATTACAAAATCGACTTATAACGTTACAATCTCAGCCAAATATAGGAAAATTAATCCATGGATGACTACTGCTGCTTTAAATTCAGTCAGAACTAAAGATCTAGACACACGCTAGTGTGTCGCCGCCAAGTAACAGTAGATCATCCCATTGTAGACATCCGATTGTTAAAATCTGATTGTTAATGATAAAAAGGCGGCTCACTAGCAGACATGTGTCTGTTAACTGTAAGCAACTGAAAGCATATTTTGGCATGTTGAGGATAAATCCCAATGCGACAGAAATGTTTCAAACTGTGGGACATGTAAGGGGAAGGTTCAGAGACTAAAAAAAACTAAAATTTAAAGGATGAGTGTCCACCAATCATAGAGAAAAAGATGCGTCAATAACGTTGTTTTTATGTTACTGTCTAGCTAGCTAGCTTTCCCATGTTAAATCCCATAGACTTTTTGCTCATGGCTAGCGCAAAATTGAGAAGGCCTACGTATCTGAACTTTTGCACACGGATGCATGGTGATCTGAGGATGGTCCTTTTGTTTATTTGGGGGTTGTAGGGGTCAGGACAAATGCGTGGGAGGGTTTTGAAATTCGCCACCGGCGAATTTAAATTTCGTTTCTTTTCCAAGTTGCAACCAAAGATTTTAAGCAACAATGGCTTGAACAATCAAGACTGGTCCTTAGATTTATTGTAAAAGCCTGGACGAACTAAAAACTGAACTGTAACGAAGGACAAAATATAGAAACATTAACGTTGCCGTGGATAGCGTAAGAATAAAGGGATGCACGTTATATGATGGTTACGCAACAATACGAGCATACACGAGCTAAAGGGTTTTTTGTTAATAACCCCCCCAAAAATGCTTCGCGTTCTGCTGTTTTAGTAACAACGACCTTCGGGGGTTTCTGCATGACTAAATGTGAACGAAATCTTGAAAAATTAAGGGGAAGTTGCAGGGATAAACAAAACAACGGAAGGGGATGCGCTGATTGAGTGAGCGAAGCGAACGAAATCAGCGATTGTTAGTGTGTGCAAAAATGGGATTGAAGCATCTTAAACAGACGGTGTAACCTTATATACGTTCACAGTCCTATGAAAGTTGTGATATCCACCCAAAACCATAACTGGTAGAAAAACCCGCCAAGTTTCCAAAAACGATCGGCCTTTGAAGGTAGTGATATCATTCCACCTGGGGAAGGCCGCCAAGGTTAATCCTATTAGCCAAGTTAATCGCACCGAATAATACTTTGGACCGTAAATGAAAACTTGAAGATTGCTACCGCTAGTAGCAATCTTCTAGTTTTCATTTAACTTTCGAACTATTAGTATGTGCGATTAACTTGGCTAATAGCATTAACCTTGGCGGGCTTCCCCAGGTGGAATGATATCACTACCTTCAAAGGCCGACCGTTTTTGGAAACTTGGCGGGTTTTTCTACCAGTTATGGTTTTGGGTGGATAAACTTTACAAACTCATGAAAAACACCCAAATAATCAAGCATACCGTGACAACTTTGTTAGATACAGGAACGTCCTTAAAAAGGCCAAACCCAAACCCAAACCTTGTGGGACAGACAGGACGGTAATAAGTTACGGGCCATTAAAGGCACTGTCGAGGAGTGGCACTCGGCGTGTCGCCGCAGTTGCCGTGAGGAGGTTGTGTTGGCCCGTTTGCGAATTGGTCACACCCGACTTACTCACTGTTTCCTTTTGCGGGGGGTTGACCCTCCTGAATGTTCTTGGTGTCGACGGCCACTTACGGTCCGGCACTTACTTGTTGATTGTCGCCATCTTGATGGTGTTCGTCGTCGGTTCCATCTTCCGCATGACATTGCGCGTCAGTTGGGCGATAAGTCTGTCCTCCTGTCCGGTGTTTTTCAATTTTTGCAGGAGGTACAGATGTATGACAAGATTTAGATTAGGGGTTTGAATAACATCTCTGTAATGTGTGGTGCAGTGGCAACCCGGACCACTGCACTGTGACTGAGGTTGGCGCTAATGACCAAGTTGTCGACGCGCC
>JAHWFP010237688.1:808-16630 GCA_023313725.1 Lithobius niger
TTTTTTGGCCCGAGGTCCCTTCCAATTTTTTTTGGACCCAATATCACCCCTGTCCCAAAGTTAAACGCCTTTAATTTTTTTAAGTAAAAAGGGTATTGCTTCCCCCTCCCCTTAATGCACATGCCACTGTATGACTCGGTGTACCCAACCCAACACATGATTGTTTATTATTTAAGTTTAGCAAATTTTGTTTGCCTCTCCAATTTTAGTTAATAAATTAGTTCGGTACTGCTAACTTTAATTTACAGTTTGTAATTGTCTGGAAACCTTACTTTTCACGCTATCGACTTAATTTACCTACCTATCGATTCCTTTCGTCGTTAGGGATCCGAAAATCATAACGAAAACGTGCGCAAACATTTTTTTATTTAAAAAAAATTATTAAAACATGCTAAAACGCTACGCACAACAAGCTAGAAGCGGCAGCCATTCTACGCGATGATTCTGCAACTAGAAAACCTGATTTCGACGAGAACGTTACTAAACGAAAATTATCTCTTTCCTAGGCAGACGGTGATATTTGTGGCCGGATTTACAGTCCGCAGGGGCGCGCTTCGCCCGCATTATCATATACATCGAGCATTGGCGTAATCAGAAATAGTATGACGCAAGAACTTGTGAAAAAAGGAACAAATTATTCTACTTCCTAGTTTCACAAATGCTTGCGTCATACTTTTTCTGGTTACACCAATTCTCGATGTATATAATAATGCTTATATTATTAGCATTAATAACATCGATATACACCAACTAATTTTTCGTCTGCTTCAACCATTTCGTCTGCTACCGGGAACGAGATAATTTCCGTATACGCAGGGGCGCGGAATCAGGTTTTCTTGTTGCCCCTCCACTTCGCAGCATCGCGATGACGGAACGACAGTTGTGCGTAGCGTTTTAGCGTGTTTTAATAATTTTTTTTTTAATAAAAAAGCGTTTGCCTACGTTTTTGTTATGATTTTTGGAACCCAACGACGAAAGGTCGGTGAATTAATTCGATAGCGTGAAAAGTAAAAATACATGTCGTTATTGCAGCACGCATACTGATATTAATTTTAATGTGAATTTTGAATCTGTTTATTCACAACAAGTTGCCTAATATCGGGTTTGATTAAACAGAGTTGAAATCTTAAAACAGGTCCAACGTCCAGACAATTTCTGTATTTTGTTTTGGTCGTTACATATTAGGAGAGGCAAGATTCCCATTAGATAAATCGCCACAAAAGGAAGGAGAATTTTTAATGCTTTTTCCAGCAAGTGCCAAAAATTCATATGGGAACCCTACCTAGAACTCAATAGCACCACTACGCGTTTCAAATCTTTCTTTTAGGTCAGCACTACATTTAAGATTGTGCGATCCACCCTACAAATTTGGGGTTTGTTTAACACCTTTGTAATGTGTGGTGCAGTGTTAACCCGGGCCACTGCACTGTGACTGAGATTGGCGCTCATGACCTTGCTGTCGACGCATATTAAGCCTCATCCCCCTCCCCCACTCTGCAGCGTGGCACCCTTGAACCAGCTTCGCAGCACGCAAGGGTTCCCCTGAACACCGGTTGAAAAGCACGGCGGATTAGAGTAATCAGGCCACCAGTCTGCATCACAATTTAACTGATCACTTCTGATTTATTCTTTAAATTTTTTATTAAGCTTAAAAAATTTTATTTTGAATTTTCCGAACATTTAAAAATACAATTGTTGCGATGCAAGTAAAAAATAAAGTATATTTATAATTTTACAGCAAGTAAAATTATACATTGCCTTTTTGTAGTTAAATATCGACACAGTTCACAGTAAATTGCAGTGTTGAAAGATCGTTTCTCCAAGCTCGGAAAAACATTCCTCGTTACATTGCTCACGTACAGAAGCTAATATTACGACAGCAGGTTTCAAGTATGATCCTTAGCAGCAGCGTGAGGGCACAGACCATCGAGAGGGCAAGGGAAACTTTTGTAAAAGGGCAATATGAGGTTTTTTTTTCTGGGACTTTTTTTGGCTCGTCAGTCATTTTTTAAACTTTTTTTAAGCTTGTCTCTCTTTTTTACCCTTTTACGCACCTTTCTGACCCTTTCCTGGCCTTCTTTTGCCATTTTTAGGCCTCTAGACCCTTTCTCTGGCTACAGTACCAGCGTTTATCGGTTCATAAAACCAAATAGAGCATATTCTTTTTACAAAAAGGGCAAATTTTTCTAAAAGGGCAGGCAGGGGCAGTGCTGATCCTTAGAGATAAAAGCATGAAAAATGCCACAGGCGTTCAGTTCAGTAAGACGTAAAGTGAGAATTTGACTCCAGCCAGGAGGTCACCATCTTCAAAAAGGGGCCCCCGAAATTGAGTTTTTTCTTACTATTTGCATAAACATAGGGGTATGAATTGAATGAATTGAAAGTATAGATTTTTCAGTATGATCATGATAAAATGAAAAATAAAACCACTACACAGATGCAAGTTCTGGATTGAATGATTGAAAGACTGCCTATACATTATGGGAATCATCAAGAATTTTCTTAAGTGTGATACAGAGCATCTAATATATAAAAGTTAATGAAATAAAACTCCTGCTAATGGTAGACGGCCATCATAACAAAGAAACAAAGGCGTCTATTTACAGTAGTAAGAGTAGATAGAAGTCCATGGACAGTGAGACTCCATCTGCCATCCGCTAAATGATTTACAAGTTGCTCCATAGTGACCCGGCATGTGACAGATCTTCTCACGTTAATTTCCTAGGCATAACTCTGGTTTATTTGTTTTAACTCCTTTCTCGGTATATTCTTTTGCAAGATTTCGTAAGACTGGTCGGTCAGTGTGACATTAGAGTAGAGTAGAACGAATATGAGTTGGTCAACATTCCTCATATAGTGGAATAGGTTTCCACACCTTAAAAAAAGATAACTCAAAATAAGAAGAAACAGGATTACCTATAGATTTGAGCATGCGTCAGACCCTTTCCAGATATGTACACCAACTGAGTTGCCTAACTGAACAACTTCTTATATAGGTTGGAAATCAAGCCTTTTTTAAATCTCTAATAAGGCATATACATTTTGTCATACAAAACTTTTCCGAGTGGGCACTGTAAGTCGTCACACGTCCACGTAGAGCTTTATACTGTTCCATCCTCCTATTTCCTAACATTACTTGTTGCAAGTCCAATGCAGGACGTTGATTTTCAAAAGACACACTCAGGAGGAACCCCACACTTCCGTTATTAAAAATGGTAATATCAGTAATCTACCACATTAAATAAAAACTCAAGACCACGAACAATCAATTCACATAATGGCTTCACAATCAATAATTTGAACAAAAATTTAAAAAAATAATCGTTCCCCTCATCAGCTCACAAGCTATCAAGATGGCTGCCATTATAGCTTGCGACAGCTGATTGGGTTAGGTTACTGAGTATTTTAATTTCTTGTTACGATTAATGATTAAGCGCCCATTATACAAATTTATTGTACGTTGTGTTTATGTTTAGTGTGGTACTGATGAGGGCACATATGTATAAAGACAGGGAATTTGACCATTTTAATAAATGGCCATAGGTTTTCCGTCTGACATGCAGAATGGGATTGTCTTTTGTAACGGACCTGTTTAACCTCCTGATAATGGAAATTCTATAATATCATTAAGAGTCTCTTTCACAACTGACATTTCATATGATGTTACATTTATTACTGTTTATCTTTATAACATGTTATAAAGAAACCCTTCTGTGATCTGGCAAACAATTTTTTTTCGTATTTTGAGTTTGCATTTAAGATTGTTCGCGTAAACACTTAATATGTGTGAGTTATTATTACTTCTCAAATTTTTCGAATTTTCTCTTCATAATTAACAAACTGCTTGATGTTACTTTACAGTACATAGTAAATCTTAAATCAATAAGGGACTGCGTTTATCTATGGCGTGTTTATATTTCAATTTAGCAAGATTGGTCACCAAAAAAGTATCTCCGAGTTTCATCTTAAGACCTCTGTTTCACAATTATTGTGATAAGGTTAATATTATTAGCTGTAGAATGCTAGTTTTTGGCGGCCATTTTACAAAATGGCACTCAACATGACAGCCGCCTCACGCTGGTCTAACTTTGATTATGATTCATACTTCCAAACGAATATCTGATCCAATTTTATGCTTATAACGCATAAAGAAAAATACAGGGTTTTTTTTTTTGGCCACTTGCTCCCTACGTATAAAGAAAGAGGTCTTTTTACAGGTTAAACCATCGATGCATTCACCTGTCGTCTTGGCGCCATGAAAAAAATATATATACAGCAGTGACAATAACGTAATATTATTTTATATAACTCTATGCTGGAGCCAGTAACCTAGTTAACTGCAAGGGGCACTGGAGGGGAAAAAGAAGGACGTCTTACCGAAGCCAATGCTGTTACAATGGATGTCGTAGGCCTAAAACGCGCGATTTTTGTCGATTTGTTTGCAGTTGCTTAATTTTTTAGCAAGTGGAATCTTTTCTTTTCCGATTTAACAACCTCGGTGCATAAGGAATTGGAGAAAAGAACGTTTTTTAGGCCTAAGAAATCCGATCACAAAGCACTGCCTTGAATAGAGCAGTGACATTTGCCGCCATATTGGCACCAGTATGGGTTTTGGAGGGCATAACTACAAGGTGCATTATATGAAAATGGAGGGAAAAACAACGGAAGATCGTATTTCTTAGGCTTAAAATAACGTTGTTTTCTCCAACAACAAAAATCGAGCGTTTTAGGTCTAAGAAATCACTCTTCACAGCATCGGTTTCAGTATGACGCCCTTCTGTTTCTCTCTGCAGTGCCCCTTGCAGCTAACCCATTAAGGCTCCACCATAGAGTTATATACAATAATACTACGTCATGTCACTGCTCTATAGAAGTGCCGTTGTATAGCAAGGGGTAAGAGATTTCGTAGTTTTTATGCCATTAGTAATGAACTTTTGACATTGGTAAAGAAATGTAAGATTACCATGGAACTAACGCGAATCCGGTATACATACACTTCACACAGTCTTGAAACATTTTCTTGATTTATTTGATGGTTTTTGCCAGTTTTGTTTCCTTTCGTCACCATAGAAGTTGTAAAGGACATTGGTGGTCGATTCTTCTTGAACAAATACAGTAGTAAGAGACTAAGTTGCTGGGACGGAAGTGACAGTACAGAACAGAGACTCAAGAGAGTCACGTTACCAGAACTGGAAGTGACGTCACGATTCAAGATGGTGGATCGAAACCGAAACTAGCTCGAGCTTAACTACCGATTATCGATTAACTACCGAGTATCGATTAAGTGCAAGATATCGCCCAGACTGGCAGTGATATCAGGCGAAGATAAAAAGCTTAGAACAGCCGGAAATGATGTCACGAACGAAGATGTCCGATAATAGTGTGTCAGAATCCAAGATGGCGGGTTGAAACCGGAATTTGCTCTAAAACACCAGGGAACTCAAATAAGTGCTTGACAACAGTAAAAGCGGCAGAGGTCTCGTATAAATGCCGGGGAACTCGAATAAGCGCAGGGTCGCGAACAAACACTAGTGTTCGGGAATAAGCAGCAGGACTCAAATAAACATTAAAATTGGAAATTGAACATGAATTCACACAAACCCTGTGCCCCATTTCGGTCATAATGGAACATCACAAAACGGTAATAGATCGATAATTATCACTGCAACCTATTGAGCTCTCCCCGAACGTTACTAAACCATGGTAACCTCTTAATTTTTATTAATCCATAGAAAAAAAAAAAAAATAAACATGAGTAAGTGTCTTGTAATGAAACGATGCAAAGGATGGCAAGAAAGTCTTTGTTCGGAAATTAAACAAATATCAGATCTCATTTATGTTTGTTTGTTTGTTTGTTTTTTTTGTTAACTTGTCTGTTGACGTATTTAATGATTGAGCGAAGTGAGGCTGAAGGCCGAGCGGATCTCCATTTATGAATACGCTAGAATGCCATCATTGTAATCGCATCACGCAATAACCACTGCATAAATTTAATCAGATTTTGCACATTGATTGCGGTACATCCAGAGATGGTTTCAAACAAAAAACTTTAAGTCGGGCTAGTCGTTGAGAAATAATGAAGGTGATAAAATGGTGAGGCTACTGACACTTTTCCTATGGATTAACGAGCTCGCCAATGGATTAACAAAATGCCAAAAGTTTCCCTTTTTTCGCTACAATTCACGGTGTGGTAAAGTAGCATGACCGGAACAAGGCTCCAAGTCACTTCCAGTCGATACAAACGCAACTGCCTTTGTATGAGGAAAATGTAACAACCCGTTCCACGATTAAGGTTATATCCGGAGGGAGGGGTACAATTGTGACGAATTTTTATATGCCTATGGTCTTTCCTCACACCTGCAATAATAGCTACAATTTCAAAAATGCAAAGACTGTACTCGCTTTTCCCCTACCAGAAGATTATATGAAGTCAAACCAAGCAGTGCTATATATAAATATAAAAACAACGTTTCGAAAATTTTCAATTTTCGTCTTCAGGTTAGCAATAAAATTAAAGCATGGCAAAAGCCACTAAGTCATCCTACGTTAAAAGCATAAAAACAGTTATTTAAAACGGATAAAAACCCACCAATTTCTCCCCTCAAAAGAGGCAGAAATGGCAGCTCCAACGGAGCGGGTGGGTTGCCATTTCGGCTGCCATTTCTGCCTCTTTTGAGGGGAGAAATTGGTGGTTTTTATCCGTTTTAAATAACTGTTTTTATGCTTTTAATGTAGGATGACTTAGTGGCTTTTGCCATGCTTTAATTTTATTGCTAACCTGATGACGAAAATTGAAAATTTTTGAAATGTTGTCTGTATATTTTTATGTAGCACTGCTTGGTTTGACTTCATATAATCTGTTTCTGTGCTTTTTACTCCATTACCAGAAGATTGACACTACCGTTGCCAAACATATGCAAGCCCTTTAGAAACTTTCCAAGGGTAATTTTACATGCATTTAGTGATGGGTCATTGCGCTTATGTTTGTAGCTCGTAGGACTGCACTTCACGTCCATAGGTGTTTTCTGCGCACAAGGCAGAACTGTATGCCCAGGTAAAGCCACAGTGTTCAGGGTAGAATTGTTTGCTTAAGTTGAGCCTTCTACTTTGCCACCCCCATGACTGATTTCTTCTTTGCAAGGTAGAGCTGTGTGCACAGGTCGAGCCCTCTGCTTTGCCACTAGGAGTTCTGAGGAGCAGTTTTTCATTTACACAAATTCGGACAGCGCTGTGCAGAACATAAGTATCTTCGGTTCATCCAAATCGTGTGCTCAGTAAATCTTGCAACAGATCGTAGTGCAATGACTGGATAGGCAAAAGCAACTCCTATTGTACGGATCCCCGGCGGTAAGTGTGCTGAAGGATATTCTCACTGTTCTTTAAGGATAAACTTCTGGCTTGAAAAGAGGATGAATGGAATCAAGTCACAGATAACTTACATGGAAGGCAGTTGATATTGTGGCTTGGTGTTTGTCACTACAACCTCTTAACATGGACGAAGCTATCATTTGCCTGCGATACATTAAAAGTTTTATAAGACATCATAGCCAAAATATAATTTATAATTACAGTTTAATTACAGCTGTCCTAATGGCTATAACATCTGTTTGGATGAACTTGTGGTATATTCCCATATGGTCCACACTTTCTTGACGCATGGAACATTGGCGGGAGCACTCCGAGATGTTGATGTGCCAAAGTCAGTTTTAGCGTAATAAAATGCGTTTGCTAATAATCCAATCTGGCCTGAAGTTTAAAGCTAAAAATTGTTTACGAGGGAAGAACAATTTAGTTGTTGCGTTCTTTGTCTCCTATTTACCCTTTTTTTTTTAACAAAATGTTATTCGTTTTCGGTTGTTTAGTAAACATGAAGCAGTTCCAAAATTTAACCACTTGCTTAGAAGCTTTAATGTACTGACATTGTTACAAATTAATTATGGATGGTGGCAGCAGTTACTTTCTTTATGCTAAAAGTCTAAAATTTAATAAAAATTAAGAACGTTAGGCTGCTTTCCGGCTTTGTAATAACGTCGCAACATCATTAACTTAGAAAATAACAGTCATTCAAGAACGACAAATGGTAAACAACATACAAATTGCATCAATGTAGCATAGTCATCGTTTGTGTGCAAGTGCGTACTTGAAAAGGTACAGCACAATTTTCCACCAATGTCTAGCAAAATATTCTTTCGACGGGGTCACGTATTGTGTTTTTATTGCCGCTTAGTTGTCGTTTATAGTTTGCAATGTTTACATTTTTAGCGTCGATTAGATAAGTTTTATTTAAAAATAAATAAAACAAAAAGGAAGAAACCGTCCATTAGAGGGAGAATTCAGAAGACGGGCTTCTCAGAACCATTCAGACACATTTTAAGTTCTTTCACGCATAACTAACATCTCTTTATCTTGAAGCCGCCTGTTTTGGCCGCGATATTACAAATTTTATATTTTTTTAAATTCTCGCTTTTCTCTCCTCTCACGCTGCTTTGAAGAGTCTTGTGTCTTACCATTCCTTTCACTTCTTCTTCTTCTTCCATTATCTTTATGACGACGGAATATTTCTTATCTGCAGCGTAGGCGTCATTATATCCTCTCGAAAGTACAAGAGAGGGAGCCCCATTTATGCAGAAATCTGTCACCATGAGGAACAAGCCCATGTGCGTTTGCCGATAATGTCACTTATCTAGCGACAGAATGCACCGATGGTAGCCTCGTTTTCCTTTGCTGAAAATCAACTGGCTCACACGTACTTCTCAATAGTTTTTGACTTGAGGGTACGGAAAGAGATAGAGATAGATAGAAAATTTATCAGCGGCTGAAACCGCTGAATTAATTCTGGATTCCTTCATGAATTTAGTGAACGGCGACGTGTCACGACGATACAATTTTTTTTCCTTTGCACATATTACGTCGGTTTTTAAAGTCTGTACCACCAAGCTCGTACCGCTTGCAATTCTGTCGTGGGATGATAGAGCTTATGAAACATTAATTTTTTTTGCTACAGCACGCCGATGGAAATTTTAAAATCAGTTTTGGGACTTCTATATCACGCGCCATGGCTGTTTGCTGTGACGTGCATATCACGTGACTGGGCTAGTCCAATCAGACGGCCAAACAGCCGTTGTTCTCGTTCGTCATTGGCTAACTCATAGTGACGTCACGGCAAACAGCCATTGCGCATGGTTTAGCTACCTCAACTCCTCAAAGGCGAGGGAGTGACGATGGCTAATAGGTTCAAAGTCGAGCAAATAGCAAACGAACTATATCTTGTAACTAGGCTAAACTGCCATGAATTTTCGATTTTCGTTTTGTGTGATGAACTCATGCAGCAAGAATCGCAATTAATCAACGACTTCAGCATCAGTGCCAGTGTTAGTTTAGGAATGTACCTGCCCTTTCCTCAATAAAGTCTTCTAACATGAAAAGAATTAGGCTGTAGGAGAGTTAAGAGTTACTAGCTGATAGCTCATCGAAGGACAGAATGTGCTTCGTAAATGGTGTATCAAATGGTGTAAATGGTGTAGCTCTGTCCTGTCCCCCCTCCCAAGAAGAATAATAATTTGGACAACAAATCCGCAGATGTTGCTACTCGCTACCCGTGTCTCGGGTGGCTTTGAGATCAGTAGGCAATGGTTATCATAATAGATGACAGATGGCACCACCAGACATTGCTGATGTTGTCGTTGTCAATGCTGATGCTGCTGTTGACGATGATACCTTACGTTAGCATATTATAATGTAAAACAGAGTTTCCAAAATTTAATGTACTGTAACAGTACAAAAACATGATAAGGCATAACGAATGGTTAAATAACTAACAAATTAACATTCACTAAATTCACTGAATCAACTAACAAATTAATATTCACTAAATAACAAGGTAAAGGATTGAAGAAGCAAGCAGTCTGAATTAAAGACTGGCTTTGTATGAATGCAAAATATACTAATCTGAGAGAGCAAGAAAAAAATCTGTAACTATCTGCCTAAATATTTGCCGCAATTTTAACAATTTGGACAACAAATTCGCGGAAGTATTTGGCTGGAGCCTGTAACCAAGGGTGCGTACCTGCAATGAAGTGGTTAGAGCACCCGGCCAAGGTATTCGGAGTTTCCTGGGTTCGAGTCCCAGTCGAGGCATTGTCTTTTTTTTCTCAGAAAAGTGTATTTGTATTCTCACAGGCTTTAATGCTGACTATTTGCTTCGCTGTTTCAATTAAACTAGCTGTACACCCGGCGTAACATACGTCGGTCTAGCCGGTTCCCGCATACCTGAGCGAAAAACTGTAGTGGGCAGTATGGAATAAAAGGCTGTCCCCTGCTTGCTCCTCCGAACCCCCCTGCGGCCTACCCAGTTGTATGGTCTGATTTTCCCCCATGCGCCCCTCCCCACCCCTTTCTCATCCCGCACCGCCTCCCCGTCCCCGACCCGGATTCCCCTATTGAGTGGTCTGAATATCCCCATCCCTGCTCCCCATCCATTTTAACCCCTGCTGGTTTGTTTTTTTATGGAAGTAAATGTCTTTTTTCAATGGAGGACGCTCAATTGCCCGTTTCTCCATTCTGATAGCAAGCGCAATAAATCCAACAACGGTCGTGCATGCAGTGATTGTTACTGAACCAATTTTGAAACTCTTCAAGTCTGCTCTATTAAAGCAATATTTCGATTGTTCCTGATTGTTACAGGCCACATACCTTTGTTTGACATTGTCGGTCACTTGCCCTCTTTCATTATAGTGCATAATGATGAATTTGCTTGCCCAACCTAATCGTATTATATATATAGATAATTAAAGGTACATTCCTCCCGGTTTGCTTTCCTGGATGACTCAGTTTTGAAATAATTCTTCAGACACGAGGTGATGTTGCAAAGGCATTCATTTTTCCTATTTTTCCCTCGTGTGAATCGGTTTTCCTACATTCACTGCAACACACATAAATGTTGCAATAACTATTACGGGCAGGATGCTCGAATATGTGGGAAGGAGGAAGTTGCACCATAACTATTTAGATGACAAAAGACGATAGAAAATAAATACGTTCAAATAGAGTGAGAAGGTAAGCTCGAATATGGTGAGAAAGTATGTCCTCTTTACTGCTTTTAACAGAGGTACAATAAAATAAATAGACACAAATCGATGTCTAATGGCTAATTTCCAATTTTCCCTAATAGACGTACAATAAATAGAAAATACTTAATTCCAACTAGCTCTACCCCGGCGTAGCATACGCCGGCTAGCTGGTTCCCGCATACCTGAGCGTAACACTGTAGTGGGCCCCGGTTTCCCCTATTGTGTGGTCTGAATATCCCCATCTCTGCTCCCTTTTGAACCCGTGCTGATTTGTGTTATGGAAGTAAATGTTTATTTTCAATGGAGGACGTTTCTCTGTTCTGATACTAAGCCCAACAAACCCAACAACGGTTGTGCATGCAGTGATTGTTACTCAACCGACTTTGAAACTCTTCCAAGTCGGCGCTTAAGAGCTAGCTTTATTAATGCAATATGTCGATTGTTATAGGCCACATCTGTTTGTTTGACATTGTCGGACGCTCGCCCTCTTTCATTATACACCCCATTTCATTGTAGTGCATAATAATGATGAATATGCTTGCCCAACCTAAGCGTATCATATATATAGATGGCGCACGGTTTATAAAGCACTACCCTAAAATGATAGGAGTAGGTGAACAGGCTAATTTTTTTTTTAATCTTATCGCACAATTTAGAAGCAGAAGGAAGAAAGCAAACTTAGGGAATCCAGGAAAAGAGTGGATGGAGCGTGAAAAACTATTTCCCAAACCCACCTAACTACCGTAAAGTTTATGTAAACACTGTCCTAAAATGATCGAGGAATTGAAGACTCAGTTTTTAGTCTTACTACATAGTTTATAGTTTGTTCCATATTATGGGCTATTTGCAGGAATCTGTCTGTATGACGTCGCGTTACCTTGCACTATGAGTGCAAAAACATCGATATAACACTTGCAGATAGACTCTACACAGTTATTGTTCGAGCCTACGAGTGGGATATTTATTTACGTGTGTATATTGCACGCGTAGTGGAAGGAAACATGGCGTCATACAGTCAGATTTCTGCAAACATATTATGGAATAAACTATAGTAGTAGCAATTCAGAGGTCACTGGACCTTAAAATAAGTCTTTTCCCGTGGACATAATGGACATAAGCTTAGGCCACACCCCCCCCCCACCCACATACCTGGGCAAAGGGAACTAAACCATGCGCAATGGCTGTTTGCCGTGACGTCACCATGAGTTAGCCAATGACGAACGAGAACAACGGCTGTTTGGCCGTCTGATTGGACTAGCCCAGTCACGTGATATGCGCGTCACAGCAAACAGCCATGGCGGGTGGTATACATTTAAACTGGGCATCTCGATCCCTCAGACATATTGCGTCAAGAAAAAAATCACCGAAATGATTAATTCTTAAATCACCCAACATAATTATCGTTCGTCGCCTGCGCTTATAATGCTGTCTTTAGTCTTATTGGTTAAACTGAGCATAGTCTCGTTCCCGGTTCTTGCTTCATTACGGCTGAATTTATTATTATTGTTGTGAGTGGTGAAATTTTGGTACTAGTCCATGAGGCTAAATAGCCATTTTATAAATTCTACTACTCAAAGCGTGATGACTTTACATTTTTCCCAACAAAACAAGTCCCCCTGCCAGAGGTGGCTCTGATATGGATCGGACCAATATTCGAATATTCGATCGTTAAGAACATATTCGAATAGGATATATTCCATTCGAATATTCGTAAAAAAAAGTTCTGTGTAATTTTATGTATTTTATTTATTTTTGAACTGGTTTTTAAGTGTTCCTGTGAGCTTCTCGAGTCCCAGTTGGTCTGCACTATGCTTCTACCCTTCCTCCTTCCATCCCAATCAATCTTTACTTGGAATGGTCCATACGTTTTGGCTTGCTCACTTGCAAGTGGACGGAGGGGACGGGAGCATGGAGATTATGGATGTGGGCAGCACTTCTCCCTAAAAGATTTAAGAATTGAAGAATCTGGAAGTCAACCAGATCCATGGTAGAAAGCTGAAGATGACGTCAACTTCAATATTACACGTGAAAGAGAAAGACACCTTGGTGAATAACGGTCATTTCATACTGACGTTGGCAATTCATCACATTTTTTGGGGGTTGTGTTACGTGTCTTCCAATTTGCCTTGCTTATTATAAATTAAATAAAATGTGTTATTATATTACGTATGCCTCGCATTGCCATTAGACTAAATAAAACTACTTAGGTATTTAATGAAAAACTGATTTTTTTTTTTTGGGGGGGGGGGGAAGAAATCGGGCCTAAACACGGTGAAAAAACTAATATTCGAATATTTTTTGCGAATATTCGAAAACGTTTTTTCCCTATTCGTCCGACCCCTAGGCTCCGAACAATATGCTTCCTTTATCACCCCCTCCTCACTATTGCCGTTAGACGCAGACCCAGGGATTCCAACTGTGAAACCAGTCATCATAGCAGGACCGAAAAAAACGTCACATTTTCCTAACTATGAAACACATTTTAATGACGTAACTCTCAAATTGTATAAAGCTTGGATGGAAATGACTTGCGTATTCACCATTACTGATCATATCATGTAACACTAAAGCTAAACTTGTTGTTATTTTTTATCAACGTGGTAACTAGTAATTATTTTGGCAATCGTCCCAACTTTGAGAACAAAGCCGTCAGCAGCAATGTCCGACCCACAATAACATTTACAGAGTACGTAAGACGTTGTTTATGGATCCGGTTCCCATTTTTTGGCTGCCTGTATATTATGACCGTGCGACACGCACAACAAAGTGCGCAGATATATTGCTCTGCCACGCCGCGACCCGTGCGAAAAAATGGCAATAAGAAATGCCTAAAGTAAAGCCAGTATCACAAACAGAAATGAAATAAAGGTGGAAATGGACAACGCACATGGTAGTAAACAAAATGCAATATCAAGACCTTCCATTAAGTGGTAAGGTTGTCACTTGATCAACTTTTCGTGGCGGAAAAACGAAACTGGTGTTACACACCCCGTTCTGTAGCGAATAATCAATAGCATAACACAGCCCTCAACCTTTTCAGGAAGACGGAGAAAAAGAAGCCCGGAATAAAGGCGGCTTGCCCCAAAATTAAAGTCTGCAGCATCTCGGCCTATCGAGTTCACTCACACAGCAAGCAAAGGAATCCACAAAGCAGAACCTTTAAACACTACAAACAAGCCACGTGCCTCCTTAATTATTGAGTAAAAATGTGGGACGTCGTCGTGCACCTGGGAGCCATCTGTAAATGTTAACGATATTACTGTCACTAGAGGGGGGCCAGGGTATTTCCCTTACAATCTACCGCGGCGAAATCTAGTGGCATTAATATCGTTAATTTGTACAGCTTGCTTTCAGGTGCACGAGGACGCACCACATTTTTACTCAATAATTCGGATGCCGCGTGGCTTGTTTTGTTGTGTTAAAAGATATGTCTTTGTGCATTCCTTTGCTTTGCTGCGAACAAGCGTTAGAGAGAACTAGATAGCGCTCGATGGTGGCAACCAGACTTTAAGGGAGCGTTTACGCAACGACTCGCCTTTGCATTCTCGCAGCTAGAATTCAATAGCGATGGCAAAGGTGTCGTTGCCATGGTAACTACGCTACCTGGATTAGCTAAATCCGACATCGTTTGAACAAATGCTTGCAGTCTTATAATTCGTGACAGTCAGATGAGAGAATTCCTCCTAACGAAACAATTTTCCCAACATCTTCTAAACTCAATTACAGACTCGTTTCTTTGTGAGCTGGCAGACCTAAACCGGCCGCCATGTTGGAATTCAGATGATTTCTAGCTTCTAGCTGTGAGATTGCAAATGCGAGTCGTTGCGTAAACGCGCCCTAAAGCCAATGAACATTACCAAAAAAAAATGTTGAGAATTAAATCGAAAAGCAAAAGACCCCCCCTTAAATCTCCGCTGTATTTATTACTGTAAATACGCTTAGCTTCATCCAATAATGAACGAAGTACAGTGTGACGTCAGTTCGTGGCAAACAAATCGAACACACACGCAAAATGGCAGCTTCTGTTAAATCACCGATCCAGTTGCACCAAAAGAGACGTAAACATGATTTTACGCTTCAGCGTCCCCAGAATGTCTCATAAGCTTAGTCTTACGTAAGTTGTATTTATGTAGTAAGTATTTTCAAAGTAGATTTTCCGCGCAATTCTTCTGTTTCACAGTCGAAAGTTATTTCCTAAGCAAAAGTGAACTCCAAATGAATCTAGCGCCCTAGATTTTCCATTTGTCGCTAGTGTTACTGGTCGGCGTGGTCTCGAATTAGTATGGTGATACCAGGGCTCCACTACAGTACCGGCCGAATTTTGGATGAAAAATAGCATACGATACTGGGTTGGACAATATGGCCACCGAAAGTGCCGCTGATGCGATTGATTTGTCTTGTTGCCTCCTTTTGTCAACCGAGGGCGACACCTTCGTACAAAAATTTGGCTGCCTTCATTGAAACACTTTTTGGATGAACGCAACATGTCGCTAAGTGCTGAAGAGCTACAGTCGAAAAATGTAATAGCTTTGTGGCAAATATACGGAAATTTATTTATTTATATGTGTAAGCTATTTTCCGGGTGATTACTAGGATTAAGTTAGTGAATTACTAAGGTTTTTTTCAGTTGCCGCTATTTGGCAGTAGATGGCGGGACTCAACATACAAAAATTCACCCATGCGATTTGATTGGCCAATATCCGAACGGACCTTGGTGAAATGAAATGGACCACTTGTGGCAGCCATTTTGCCT
>JAHWFP010237688.1:16730-37598 GCA_023313725.1 Lithobius niger
TTGATAGTTTACCGAAGATGGTGATGTATTACGAATTCCATGATGCCTTGCTCAGAAAAGGCTGAATGTTTCAGCACCACCAAGACCTATACATAGTAATAAGTGCGTACGAAGTACAATCTCGATCTGAGAAGCAGGTTGAAAGAAATCGCCTACACAGACAAACATACGGACAGTTTCACAGCAAGTACTGAACCTCGGTCCTTTGGTGTTAACGCCAGTAAATATTTCCAGTTGCGTGCACAGAAGTCCGAGAGGTGCCGGGATACGGTACTACGTTAGGGCTGAAATGTGAATGAGTTGGTTGGGTTATTGCACGGTGGAACAGTGAAGCTGTGAGACAGTAATTAAACAGAAGTTTGCCAAAGATGTTTTACTAGTTGAGGATAATTTGATGTCGTAGCTCGCCTGCCTTAACGTAACCCCCTGCTTAATTACAGATGCGATGGGGTGAATTACAGTGAAAATATTGGGGGGCATGATGACTTAAGTTGGGGCAAAGGGAGGAGAAATATGGAGAACAATTTCTAGTTTGGCAATCGAAATTAGGACTTACTCTTGGCTTGGTTGGATTGGCATGGGAGGAGTGATATTGGGCAACTGTTGCCCTTAAACAGTATGGTCCCATTGTTGGCATATAAATGGACATAAATCGCTGGAAATGATATAAAGGAAAATTGGAAATTAGCCAAGAGCGAAAATTATACACTAGAAATAACGTAGTTCAGTAAGCCACCTTTATGCACTTACGTTTCGTCGGAGTGGCATGACCCGGATTTGAACCAGCTACCCAGTTCGCCTCCAGATCACTTACAGCCAGTGGAGGATGTGGCCATAGCGATTAAGACGCTATGTAAGTGATCTGGGGGCGAACTGGGTAGCCGGGTCGCCGGGTAGCCGGGTAGACCAGTAACTGGGTCATGCCACTCCGACGAAACGTAAGTGAATAAAGGTGGCTTACTGAACTACGTTATTTCTAGTGTGTGATTTTCGCTGTTGGCTAATTTCTAATTTTCCTTAATAACATTGTTGGCATGGCAACCCTCGAGCTTACGATGTTCCTGAATTGATTTACAATACTTTTGAATTGCTATTGTCCAAGATTGTTACAAGATAATACAGTAAATTCAGGGCAACAGTGAGTTGCTTGGAGAGAAAGGCAAACTGAGAGAGAGGTCAAGCAGGCAAGGTCCATGGAGTTAAAGCAGCATTCACTGCCATAATTAGTACGTCCAGTGTCCCTGACGATCACCTAGCAGTCCTGCCGGATCTGTCCCTACAAAGGGCAGAGTAAACGTTAGGCAAAAGGGCACGCTGAGATTGTTTTTCTTTGCTCTTCACTACTGTGTATTTTACCCTTTTGTGAGTATCTTTTAGCTTGTCACTGTCTTTTTTACCTTTTTTACCTCTGGGCCGTTTCCTGGCTGCTGTGCAAAAGGGCGTTTTCCCCCGAAATGGTAGGGGCAATGCCCCCCTTCCCTACCCTCCTCTTGTGCAGGTCACTGAATATTTCGACTCGTTTTCGACAGCATTCCAATCGCCTTCAACACGTTTTAACATAATAAGAATGCTCGACAGATTTCATTAGTCAAGTTTTCGGTGGGCGGGGAAGGGGGCACACCATCAGAAAAAAAAAAGAAAAAAGGGGCAGACAATATTTTTCCAACCCCTAGAAGCAGTATTACGACCCTCGAAAAGGCTTTGTTTTAAGGGTTTTATCGATATTTTAATAGGTTTCTTTAATTCGGTATATGGTGGGGGGCACGTGCCCCAGTGCCCCAATGTGCGGATGCCCTTATCAATGTTACCGTTTGCAACAAGTTACATATGAGACACCATATTGGAATGTCAAGCTAATGACAGCATAAAGAAGAGAAGCAGTGCTATCTAGTGTAGTTTAGAAATAAAATTATGTAGAACGCTTTTCCATTTTCAATACCAAGAAATTCAATTACTTTATGTAACGGTCTACAAGAGACTCCAAAGCTTTAAGCGCTGGTTCTCAATTTTTTTCAGTACACAATACTGGCTCCTTCATCGAGCCGATTTGGCCATCAATCGTGTTCGTTCGTTCATGAGAGGATATGTATAAGAATTCATTTCTTCCGTCTTGTTTTTCTCAACTACAATATTTGTATTTGATACGCCTCTGTCTGGCTCTGTATTTCCTTTTACACGAGCTAGTAACCAATTATGATTACCCACAAGTCACGTTTTAACCAATTGTCGAGTTCCAACAAAAGGCTGTGGTGGCGCAAATTTTCGTTAGTTATATTGTGGGAAATCCAACAATATGCTATCTTCATCAAGCATCTAAAAGGTACGGGAACGTGAACATTACAAAGTCATGAAGCTCACTTTCCTGAACATATTAGACGCCCGTTGTTCCTGCAATACAACTACCCAAAATTTGCGCCACCATAGCCTTGAGTTGGAACTCTACAATTTGGTTAAAGCGTAACTTGTGAGTAATCACTGTTGTGATACCAAAGTTAAGTATGAGCCTTACGACGGTTAAGTAAACAAATTAGCTTTACCCTAGTTGATGAGATTACTAATTTCATTCCATCTTACGTTAGATTAGAAAAAAAAGGGTTTCAAAGGGTTTAACGAGCGTTAACCACTCCTGGTTATCTGCCCGAAGCCCTAAGGCCCTATGTGTGCAACAGCCAGATTCCCAGGCGGTCACCCAGCCAAGTATCAATCCAGCCCAATGCTGCTTAACTTCGGGGATCTGACGAGAACCGGTTTTAGATTAGAAAAACGTTTCCGTAACAATGCTTCAAACAATGTACAGAACTATGGATTTAAGAAGACTGAAATTCACATTTGGTCGGGCAACAAGAAAATAAGTAAGATTTTCCAGTTGTGTAGCAACTTCCACGGAGTTACTGAGCCCCAACCCTCGTTCCTTAGCACGCAAGACATCCGATTTAGTCAGCACAAACCATAGCTTAGTAAGCATTACACAAAAACCTTCGCAAATTGTATTCAAACTTCCCACCCATTTATAGCAGAATACGATTTATCAGATTCCATGTGCGACCCTACATGCAAGGTGACTTACATTGGGCAGAGTGGACAGAAACTTGTACAAAGACTCAGATCCAATAAATCAAATTTTAAACTTAAAAGACAACACAAACTTGTCATAGTCCAACATTTTAACAGAACTGGTCAGCAACCCAACATTTCTGATACCCACATTCTGCTTCAAATTCCGAATTTTCGACCTAACTTCAATTTAGAAACCATGTGTATTGCCATCCAGTCTCCATCAGTTCATAACCATATACTGCCTAACATAGTTAAATATAAAGAATACATTCAGCTACTAAAAAAAATTAGTTTCGTCATTTCGCCACCAGGGACATCTCAATACATTAATCAAAGTCTTATAGCAGAAATGAAGCAACCGCAACGACCCCCGGAAGGGGAACAATGAAAACGTGCGAGTGTGCCAATTCTTTAGCATGAAGTTGAAACTGGGACGCTGTTGCCCTGAAAAGAAGTTGAAATTGGCACACTGTTGCCTCGACTAACAATTTGCTCTAACAATTATCCTTCTAACTAAACACCGTGGTAATCTCAAGGGCAAGTATTACATGACGTCGTGCACACTTCTTTTTCACACGGTACGCATCGCTTAAAAGCCACGGCGAAAGAATGGGAATGGGGGGCGGGGGGAAGTGAGCTGTTACCATTAAGCATACGATTACGCATTAACTGAATCTAGAAGAGAACAAACAAACAAGCACGGGAGCCGGGAGCCGGGTACGTGTTCAACTTCGTATAGCAAAGAGGAGAAAGGGAAGGAAACCAAGAGGAGAGGGGGAGGACGGGATAAAAAGAGGAGGGGAGAGGGGAGGGAGAGAATTGGCGGAAAGGGGGAGTGTTACACAAACAAAAATTGACTGTTGCAGTGAACGATCGGGCAGCACCGAACAAATACTGGGAAACAACCACGGGTCAAACAAATTCCCAGGCGAAGCCGGGTACGATGCTAGTTGCCATATAAAAGCCAGTACAGCCTATCCTCCATCACTTCTTCTTGTGCCAGTCTACTGCACAATTCGAGGTCCCTTCCTTTTGCTGTTTTTCATTTTTTCGGCTCAGTCCGACTTTGGCATCTATTCAGACCAGTTCTGCCTGGTAGAAATGGTCTTTGAAATCTTCTGCTTTTTAATGACTTAGAAAATTGTTTAAAATTTTATTTTTTTATTTGCGCTTGAAAATGAATCGGAGCTGACTCGAAATGTCTTGCACGTTTTATATGTTGTGCTCTTTTTAGGCTTTACACATTGATGGAACTGGATTTAATCACATGCAGGATGGCGAATTAATCTCTGCATGAGGGCTTCCCAGGAAACCCCGGAAACGCCAACTATCAGTTATTTTGCCTAAAGCTAAAGCAGCCCTTTGCTGCACAGATGTATGTATACCGAACATAATAAAGCAAAGTTTCGTAGCAAAAAAATACGACAACCCAAGAACCCCTACCTCAAGAACCCCAATAATGACGGGAGGGGTGACGGGAGGTAGAGGATGGGAGTAAAAGAGGAGTATTCCAGGAAGAAAAATTGCCTGTCAAAATCAACGTTTAGGTGACACCTACCGAAAACTGGGAAACAACCACGGGTGAAACAAAACCCTGGGTGAAACAAAACTCTGGGCGAAGCCGGGTACGACTACTAGTATTTTATACTTTCCCACCATCAGACGACTTTTTAACTATTACTTTTCAAGTTCCATGTGTTCCTGATGTGATTTGGGATTCGATCCAGCGTTCACTTGGCCGAAAACTCTGACTACAGTTCAATTGCATCATCAGATGACTTTTTAACTATTTTTTTCAAGTTTCATGTGCACCTGAGGACATCTGGGATTCGATCGATCCAGGGCTCACTTGACCGACCACTTTGACTACTGGCCTATGTTTGCTCACGTTGGAGGGGTCCCTGAGGGTCCTTACAATGGTGGGTGGGGGGGGGGGGGGGGGAGAAGGCACATTGAGATGTAAGTTATTTTTCTTTCTTCTTGTGGCAAGCTCTAAAAGTCGTCTGTTGATGTGAAAGAATGTTGCTGGAAGCTAATTGACCCTTGCTGCACGGGTATTGTTGCTAAAAGCCAGCTGCCCCTTGCTTCACAGGATTTTTGCTGCCGAAAGCTAGCTGTCTCTTGCTGTGCAGTGCCTCTTTCATTGCCATCTGACAATTTTATTATTGTTTTTTTTTTTTTTTTAATTCCCATGTGTACCATAAGCGGTCGTAGAATTAATTCGATCCAGCGTTTACTTGGCGGGCAGCCGACCAGTTTTACCATAGGGCTGTGCTTGAACACGTAGTTCAAGTTCCCCTCAAAGCGCTCGCAGGGTGCGAAGGGTGCAGAGGGGTATATTACCTCTTTAGCATAATCAGAAAACTATTGAACTATTATATCAAGTCTCGTGTGTACCTTAAGCAGGCGTGGGATTTGATCCAAGCGTTCACTTGGCTGGTCGTCGACCAGTATGAATTCTGGATTGTGCTTGCTCACGTTTTAAGGGGTCACCGGGAACCCCCCACAACGTTCGCAGGGTACGTTGGGACCTAAATACATTTCTTTCTGCTTGGTGGCATGCTCTAAAAAATCGTCTGTTGGTGCGAGAGAGATTTCAAAAAACCCTTGGTGCACAGAGGTTATTGTTGACAAAAGCTTACAGTCCCTAGCAGCAAAGGGTTATTACTGCCAAAAGCAAGTTGCCCCATGCAGCACAGCAGTCTCTTTCGCATCATCAGAGGCCTGTTTAACTGTTTCATTTTTAAAGTACCATGTGTGCGTTAGGCGCTCGTGGAATAGGATCCAGCAATCTCTAAGCTGTCAGCCGACCATTCTGACGACGGTACTGCTTGCTCACGTTAATTCCTCACAACGTTCATGGGGCAGGTTAGGACTTAATTATTTTTCCGTCTGTTGGGTGGCATGCTCTAAAACAAATTTGCTGAAGCGGACAGGTTGCCAAATGCCAAATACCCCTTGCTTCACGTCTTCCGCATCATCAGGCGACTTCTCTAGCCAGCGTTCACTTGGCTAGCAGCCAACCAGCACTTCGGCCACCGGGCTGTGCTTGCTCACTTTATGAGGTGCTCGTGGAAGCACCTCACAACGTTTGGCTTGCTGTGCGAGTTGGGACTTCATTTTCCTTCTGCTGGGTGGTATGTTCTAAAAGTCGTCTGTTGATGTGGAACAGATGATACCAAAAGCCAGCAGCCTTTTGCAGCACAGGTATATTGTTGCTAAAAGCTACATGCCGCTTGCTGCACAGGAATATTTCTTTCGCATCAAGGGATGACTTATGAAAGAGATTTCCTGGGCATCCCTTACAATGCTTCCGTTGGAATTTTCTTATTTTTCCGTCTGCTACCAAGTTGTTTGTTGATGCGAAAAAAAAATTATCCATCTTCTTTAATCCTTAAAAACATGCGGTCGGATTATGTACCTCTTCTCCTCCGGAAGTAGGAAGACTAAATATGTGAAGAAGGTGTCAGAAGACAGGAAATGAATCCGGAATTCGTTTAGGCGTATTTTATTAGCTCTGTGTAAGAGTTTCCACCTAAAAAAAAAAGCGAAAAACCACTGTTTGCATTGGGTTTCCTGACAAGACCAATCTCACAAGTACATGAGAAATCCAAATTTTAATTTTCAGCGCCTAAAGTGCAAAAATTTAAACTTGGATTTCTCATGTACGTGAGGGATTAGTCTTCCAAGGGGATCCACTGTATACAATTTTCGCTTCTCACAAATTAATCGTAACTCGAAAACTATCTTTTGGACCATTGTTGAAACAAATTTTTCGAAGTTGATGAGAGGATGGTCCATAATTGTTGTGCCGTTGGTGACGTGTGGTCCAGTAATGTCGTTAGTCTGTTGCCAGTCTGAAGAACCGTCTTCAAGAATGAAATGCATGCTGCAGACGTGTGGCAAGACTGTTGGAGTTGCTTTAAGATGTTCAAATCCAAGATCAGAGAATACCCCTTCAGCCGTTAAATCTAGACACACGCTAGTGTGTTGCCCCATGTTAGGCAACAAACATCACAACAGACATCACATCAATTCAATTGTCGAGGTTGTAAACCATTGTAGCGCGACGCCATTTCGTCAGTGTCTTATACCTTGAAGCATAGTTGGGCACATTTCAGGTCCTTGGGGAAAATAATAATGCGGTACAAAAGCTTAAATTGTGTTGAAATCGAGAGCAATGACCCACCTGACAAAAATTAACTCGTGTTTGAATGCCAGCTACTCTGCTTTTCAATGCAAGATCTGCCTCTGAATAACGTTGAAAATGTGTTACTACCTAGCTAGCTAATAATACTTTGCCGAATAATACTTTGGACGTTAAATGAAAACTTGAACATTGCTACCGAAAGTAGCAATGTTCTAGTTTTCATTTAACCTTCGAATTATTAAGCGGAGCGATTAACTTGGCGAATGTTTTGGTGTGTTGATATCACTCCTTTGAAGGGCCGAACAATTCGAAACTTGGCGGTCCCTTTTACCAGTTTTGGTTTTGATATGATTAAACTAAACTGCTAAAAGTTTAAAAAGAATACTAAACACTAAATTATGTAAATAAAAAATACTGGCAACAGAAAAGGGTGTCAAGAATAATTCTGCTTATGCATTTGTAACCTTTAAAAAGCAACGTTCGAACAGTAGTTTACAAGTTAAGCCATTAGTCGGTGCGTTTTAACCACCGCCCAATATAATGGTAAAAAACGAACAGCTCTGGGTACAATTTAGTGTCTTGCGTAGGCCTAACTTAAATTCGAACGCACGATATTTGGTTAACTATGTTGACAAATACTTGCGTTAGTCTTACTAATTCTTTTAGTATGTGGCTGAAGTATGGACGATACACGCATTTGGCATTTGTTTAATGGCGTGGCGTTGTCACGTGATGTTTCACAACTCCAATTGAGGTGGGGACGGGGGTGGGGAGGGGGTCCAATTGGGGAGTTACTTGAGGAGAAGCTGGTGAAAGAAAATAAACCTAACTGAATTAACGGAATACAGAAAAACGCAAAATGAATAGAGCATGACGTAAAGAACAAATTGTTAAAATAGGTGAAAGAAGAAAACCCACGTAAAGTGTGGAAGTAACACAAATTAAAAGCAACGTGTGGTTCCCGGTTTCCTGCTCTGACGTAGCTTACACTTTGCAGCTTATACAGCACAGTTTATTTGAATACAAAGATAATCTGTACACAACAGATCTCACTCAGGTTGCAAAATTAGTAGCAAAACTTACTAACATGTAAATCAGAAGCTGGTCTGATGGCTACGACGGAGATAAGAATGGATTGTTGACAGAATAGCTATCTTGAAACAAATCACGATCCATATTTTAATACCTCATCAACATCATTGCTGGTATGGTATGGTGAATTCCCAAGTAAATGTGGCAAATGAGATAAACTAATTAGATAAACGAAGAGAAATGAAGGAGTAGGAACAACTTATCGTTTGTTATTGCTGACGAATATTAGTAAATGTTGCGAATGAGATAAACGAATAGAAATGAAGGAAGCACGGAACACAAGTTATCGTTTGTTATGAACTGAATCATTAAGGAAAACGCGTACAAGCTCTGCTTATTTGTATCGTTATTTACTTTATCGTTTTTGATGTGGAACGTTTTTCAGCAGCATATACGAATGGCAACAAAAGAAGGTCTCCAGTACGGAGATAACGCTGAATGAGTGAGCAAGGTGGGGTAAGGCAGGAAGTGAAGAGGGCGAAAATCAGGGCAAAAATTAGCGTCTATTTAGGTTTAAATAACTGAACTGTATGAAGACTGACGTATTACAGCACATTGACGTGCATTGCTGAGAACAAGCCAGAGAAGTCTGTGAACAATAAATTGCATCATTTTGATCTTTATTTTTGAGAGAGTTCTGTCTGTTGGTACATACGAATACCAAGATGGTTTCTCCTCGAGCGAAGCGAGACGACACAGACTGAGCGAGCGTCAGCCAATGACTCGGCTAGACCAGAAAACCAGAAAAGACCAGAAGACTGCCTATCTGCCAGTCTGCGTGACGCTGCCAACTATGTGCCTGACAGCGCGGATTGCGGCATTGTTGTCTGGAGAAAGCTTGACATTGTTGAATGCAAATTGAAAGAATCCATGTTTCACCTAAAGGCTTAATTTTAAACCAAATGACGATCTGTTGTTAATATCGGAGCCTCGAATTGGCCACCCGATACGATAGAAGAACTAATTCATTCACAGCTGAGATAAATTCTTGCGAAATTATCGGTGCAACAATCACTGCGTGCGTGATCGTTGTTGCGTGCTTATCGCTTGGTAAAACACTGTTACTTCGATAAATGAACAAGTACTACTTGTAACAAATTACAACCGCCATAATGGGTGCTTTTTTGTTGTTAAAGACCATACCAAATGATTAGCCTAAAACTCATCGGAAGGAGTGGTTTACCTTAAAGGTAATTCAATGAAATGCTAACATTACGTTCTAGGATGCTTTGGGGGACGGGGGCGAAGCAGGGATGGAAGGAAACGTAATCGAGGGAACAGAATATCGTAGATATTTTCAAGGTGAATTCCCGTTTCGCCAAATCCCCTTTCGCCAAAAAGAAAGCGGATTAAAAGTTTTTGCCTGAAGGGTAAATCCCGTTTCGCCAAATCCGATACGCCAAAACTAATTTCACAAAATTTTACGTACACGAAACTTACAGCTTTTTTAGGTTGGTTTCGTCCTTTTTTGTTTTTAGCTTTCGTCCATTGTTGTAGTCTGTACAAACACAACAATGGGTGGGTCTGTACTTGGGTGGGTGACCGCCTGGGAATCTGGCTGTTGCAGACATAGGGCCTTAGGGCTTCGGGCAGATGACCAGGAGTGGTTAACGCTCGTTAAACCCTTTAAACCCTTTAACACAACAATGGACGAAAGCAAAAAGAAAAAAGATGAAACCAACGTAAAAAACTGTCATACTTATTTTTATGTAATTGGGATTTAAAAGGCAAACATTTAATAATAGTAATAATAAAATGTTTGGTGCAGTAGCACACCGGTCAGGAAAGGACCCGGGGAGTCACTGACATCCAGCCAAAAAAGGACAGCATTTAATATGCGGGAAAGGAAAGTATCAGATTCACCAATCGCCTGGCAATCTGTAAAAAAAACATTGTAAAAGAGGTCAAGAGGATAAAAAATAAAAATGAGTAAAAGTAAAGTTATGTACAATAAAATGTATCGGTAGACAACCTCAAAAGTAGGAGCACAAAGCAGAAATTGGTGAATTAATTAATATGCATAGTGCTCAGACCTTTTTTTTTTAAATGATGATAGGTCGACCAGTGACAACGACCTTTTAAAAATATTTATATTAGATGCAGATACTGTTGCACCCGGCAAGGAGTTCCAAAGTCGGGCAACTCTAATGGCAAAGAAGTGATGTCTACAATTGAGTCGTGCATGTGGGATGATTAATTTGAAACTATGGCTCTTCGTCCACGTTACAGAACTTAATTCGAAGAAAGGCAGATCAATCGACAAGAGCCCATGGATTATCTTAAATGCTAGAGTAAGATCGGCCTTCAGCCGTCGAAGTTCCAGCGAGTCGAGTCCAAGTTTTTTAAGACGGTCGCAGTATGGTAAGTCTCTCATACCTTGTAATTATTTAGTAAAACGCCACTGGACACTTTCTAAATGGTCAATGTCCTTTAAAAGATTTGGAGACCACACCGGACTAGCGTATTCCATCAATGGGCGAACGTAAACCTTGTAGGCCCATAATTTAGTGTTAACATTTCCTGACTTAAAGCAACGCTGCACAATTGCAGATCTGCGGTTTGCTGCCAACACCACATGGTTACAGTGGGTTGAGAATTTCAAGTCAGCCGCAAACCAAACACCGAGGTTTTTAACGACGTGTGAGCTGGGTAAAACTTCATCATTTATGGTGTAAGTGGACGTGTGTTTCTGTGCTCCCAACATGAAAGCCCGTGCATTTAGCGTACGAAATGGGTAATTGCCAGTCTTGTGCCCAAACCGAGACATATTCAATCTCGGTCTGCAATGACTTACCGTCAAGAATACTAATAATCGCTGAGTGCAGCTTTAAATCATCCGCAAATTTAGCCTGGTCTGCATTTGCCGGATTGCAGGATAAATCGTTTAAAAATAAAATAAAAAGCAGAGGACCAAGCACGGAACCTTGCGGCACCCCACACATGTGACTCGGCCGATTTAGACTCGCCGATTACAACTTGTAACTGGTAACAAATCCAAGCTGTGGTAGAATAAGTGATTTATTTACATTTTGAAAACTGGCAATACAGAAGGAAAAACGTGTGCTTTAGAATGCTTGGTCGTCGCTAGGTCAATGCCAAGGTTCTCTTTTAAGAATACTTAGTTCTACGCATGACGGTTACCCTTTCCCAAACGGGAATTCCCGTTTTGCAGAATCAAAATATTCATTAAAAATGTACCATTGCAGAAGTTAAAGATGCTTGTCTAATTGGAAGAAATTTGTGTATAGTTGCGGTTTTTGATGTTACGTGTTTAGCCGCAGCGAGTACGGCAACACGAGTGAAGCACGTAAATTTGAAAAAAAAAAAAAATTATTCCGTAAAACGAAATTCTGCAAATCGGGTGTCTGTCTATAAATGTCTGACCGTTATACGGATGTCATGTTTTAAATTTTGCGTGCCTAAAATTTCGTGAACGGTATTTGGCGAAATGGAATTTGGCGAAACGGGATTTGCCCTCTAGGCAAAAGCTTTTAAGCTGCTTTCTGTTTGGCGAAACGGGATTTGGTGAAACGGGACGTAACCATGTTCAAAGCTCTTAAAAAAACAAAAAAAGGAGATAAACACTTTGGAGAAGCTGGGAGGAGAGAGGGAGGATGCGATAGTAATTCAAGAGCCACATAAAATTAGCCACGGCATTTTAGAATGTTACGAGAACTAAATTCATAGTTTAACTGTAATAGCCTCTTGGTAACTGCAGCTGTTTTCATTTCATCAGTGAGTCAGCTCTGTATATTTTTACATTAAATTGCTAAGAACAGGAAAACAACGATCTGCAGCTGAAATATAACAACGAATTTCGTGCAATGAAGTAAATAATGCATTTCTCATTAGTCTTACCATCGACGACGAGGGAGGCCGTGTAATTAGTGGTAGCCACGTTATTTTTGGCAATGCACGAATAATTTCCGGTCTGGATGGTGCTGATGCGTGCAAAGGTGAGAGAGCTAGAGAAGTCATCGTCCTGGCGAATTGTGACATCCAGGTCGGGGTTAATGCGGCTCCCATCCTTGACCCAAACTATGGTAATGGGCAGATCACCTTGCGTCACGACACACGTCAAACGTGCACGCATTCCTTCTTGGACGACACGGGGGAAGGCAAATGGCTCAATGAGCGGTGGAACTGAAAACAGAAAATAAAAAGCTGTTAGGATTGAGTAACCAGAGACAAAATACACGTTTTTATAGTGTACGCGGCTTATCTTGAGTTCTCCGCAGAACGAACACAGATAATCCATTGTACGTTTTCAGTGGCTGAGTGCCTTGTTGATATCCAAGATGGTTACAAAAACAATGGCGGCCATCGATTAAAGCCACCCCCTCCAGGAAGACGTAGCCGATCACCTAATACTAGCAGGACTCAAGATACACCGCGCACACAATAAAACCAAGAAAATGTAAGGTTATTTTGAAGGCCGGCTTGTGATCGAAATTCAATGACCTTCAAACCAAGGATGAAGGCAGTTTTAGATTGGTCGATTACCCTGACCGATGATCCGGGGATGACCAGATTGGGTGGGTTTATGCCTCCCGGAAAGTGAAAAATGGACCCCCCCCCCCCCCCATTTTTCCAAAATTTCTGAGTTCCTTTTACGGAACATGAGAAGAATAACGGCTTCTTCTCGACTGTGTAAGGCGACACATCATGACTCGTGTAAAGGTAACTTCGCTAATGTGGGGAACAAGCGAAGGCAATGACTGTTCCAAATAGTATGAATTAAATAATTTATGAGGGCCAAACGAAGCCTTTACCCCAAAAATAGTGTGGGGGGGGGGGGGGAAAGTTGTGCAGCAGATCAATTGAGGTATATCTAGCACACGATAAAAGGGTAGTTGTTTGAAAACCTTACTTTTCACGCTATCGACTTAATTCACCTTACCTATCGATTCCTTTCGTCGTTAGGGTTCCGAAAATCATAACGAAAACGTGCACAAACGCTTTTTTTTATTTTAAACAAAATTATTAAAACACTGGTATACTACACAATAATTAAAGCCTAATTATAATCGTCTGATTTTTATCCAGGGATAAGAAAAAAGTAGGCTTAGCATGAACGTTTTCGCCGAACTTATAGGAAATGAAGGTGGAAGATCTTCCACCACCTTCATTTCCTATAGGTTCGGCGAAACGTTTTGGGAAGATCTTCCACCAGCACCCTAATATTTTAGCTTTTCAGGGAAAAAATTATTATAATTCCCTTTACGTAGAAACGTGTAGTTTATGGTAATATATGGTAAAATTTGTGTATCGGCTTCTTTTAACTGTAGTTATTAAATTGTAATCTGCGCTTTTTCCCCCTTCTTCCATAACCCCCCCCCCTCCCAAAAAAAAAACGTGTACTTAACGAAAGCATGAATAAATATTTTATATTCCTGAATTTAAAAATATAATAATAATAATGCTTACCTAGTTAATATTAACAAAGATCTCATTTTTGTTGGATTCAATACTAAAAAAAATGGGATTCCCATTCATTATTAAAGGTAATTCGGAGTTGCGTCACCAGCCGCATAATTACAGGTCTACCCAATATAAGCCACACTACAATGATCTAGTGGATCGGATGGCTTTGCAATCGCAACCCAAAGTGAAAATAAAAACTAAGTAACATCGGAAGTTTTACGTTTCATGATTTTCAGGGATTATCGGATGATATAAGCAAATTCAGCAGGTGTATTGTATTGGCATTTTCCGTTTTTTTTGTGTGCGAGAGTTCATTTTTAAGACTGCTAAGTTTGCACACTGGATCCAGAAAGGACTCAAAAATCAGTAGTTCCTGTTTTCTGGGCGGATTTTCTGAAGTTTAAAGTTTCTATCCATCTATACTGGTTGATATGCAGTGTACGATCTAAAAAAAGAGACATGATTTTGGTAGAAGCCTCCCTTGTAAAGGCTACTCAACTATGGTAGGAATTTAGAAATTTGCGAATGCTATTTGCCACGTCACACAAAGTGGCTTCATTTTTTTTAAAGTTCACCCTAATCACGGGCTTGTGAATTCCTACTACTTTTAATTTTTCTGTAAATAATTCACAATAAGTGTTGATTATTAAAGAAGAAGAATCATTCAAAATTTGACCCCTTACAGAAAAAAAAACACCTGCATGAAACATGTAGACGAACGACTTAAAAAAATTTTGGGTACGTTCTGACCTTAGGCACCTTAAACAGAAAAGGGGTAACATATACTGTACCTAAATACCTTAAAATAAAAAAAAATCCCAGCCAAGGGGTACACATAATGAGTGCTGTTGGAAATTTTTGCCAAGGAAAAATGAACCAATGTCATTTCATTTTTTTATTATTATTTTAGAGCATGGCGGCGAAGTTAACAGCTGAATTCTCTGTTGATGCATAGATACATACTCCTAGTTGCTTATCTTATTTTTAGGATATTTATGTATTGTGTTATTGTGTTATTGTGTTTAAGGTGACAATGCAAACGTCGGGATTTTTTATGCCGAAAGTTAAGTCCTTTCTGAAGAGAATCTGTGTGCATGTTTCAATATTTAAGTTATTGCTCTTCATTTTTGGTGCAGGCTTCTTAACAAACTCTGGATTAGACTACACTGTAAAAAATATTTCCGTTTTTTTACGGTGACAGTCAATGGTAACACTGCTAACAGGAAAATGAACGTAATTTAACGGACGTCCCGTTATCTTGAGCAACGGTTAAATTTACGGAGCATTAATTAAGTAAAGATCAGTTGAAGTCAGGCTAAACAGTAATTATCAGGGAAATAATACGTTCAGTCTAATTACGGTACTTTATTCCGTAAAATATATTTACAGGCATGTTCCGTAAATATTTACGGACGTTGTACGGTGAAAATACGGAAATTTTTAACGGTGTAGGAGTATATCTTAGGGCGCGTTTTTACATTCTCGCAGCTAGAATTTATTCGCGATGGCAAAGGTATAGTTGCCACGGTAACAACGTTACCTGAATTAGGTAAGTCTGACATCGTTTGAGTAAATGCTTGCAATAAGGTAAAGAATTCCTCCTGACGAAACGATTTTCCCAGTTGCTTCGAACTAACATTATTTACTATCTTCATTGCGAGCTAGCAGAACATGAACGGCCGCCACGTTGAAATTTCGATTTGATTTCTAGCTTCTAGCTGAGAGAAGGCGAAGGCGAGTCGTTGCGTCAAAGCGCCCTTACTGGTGACCAGCAAAAGCGAAACTTAAACCGGATGGGCGAAACTGAAAGCAAGCTGAATTATGAAGTTTTAATGGAACAAAACAGGAAGTATATTCAAGAGTTAACAGTGATACCACGTAAAATGCATAACAAAAAAGGTTTACATATAGCCAACCTAAGGAGGCAGCTATAGGGCAGTGACATAATGTAGAATTATTGTATATAACTCTATGGTGGAGCCGGTAACTGCAAGGGGCACTGGAGGGAAAAAAGAAGGGCGCCTTACTGAAGCCAATGCAATGAGACTGGATTTCTTAGGCCTATAACGCGCGATTTTTGTTGTTGGAGAAAACAACGTTTTTTTAAGCCGAAGAAATCCGCTCTCAAAGCACTGTCTTGACGAAATGCCGTTGTTTTCCCTTACATTTTAATCTAGTGCCCCTTGTAGTTATGCCCTCCAGATGCTATCTCGTAGGCAATATGACGTCACTCGACGCGGCCCTATCGTAATGCATTTTCTCAGCACTGTGTGATAAGATGATACGAAATTTCAAAGCGGCACCAGTTTGTGTTCTGCCGACTCTGGAACATGCTAGTTACAAGGGCTACTTGACACCCTTTCCACGAGGTTGGCGTGTCCCAACGTAGACACAACTTTAACCCGGATGGTGTCCGTCGATAGACATTGACGCTCAGGGCTTCTATCGTCCCCTTGCCTCCCCCAATCCCAATCGACAGGTCGAGCAAGAACTAGTTAGTTGAATGGTTGGTGGTCGTTTAAATAGTTTAGGCCGCGCCTGGGATTTAAGGGACACCCTTCATCCGTAGCTTTGCAATGGTAACCCTCGGTCCGTCCGTGGGTAGTCTCGTGGCGTGTTGCAACTCGCAACGATAAAGTACATAATGGATTCCAGAAGCAACTGGGAAAACTTTGTATTTAGGAGGGTATTTACCTTATTTGGATAGATTGAAACAACTGCATCCATTTTAACCAAACTATGGTGTAACCATGGCAATGATACTTTCGCCATCGCACTGTAACTAGCTGCGAGAAATCGCTGCTAGATTGGTGAGCAAGTGCCGCCAAAAACAGGAAACAGGAACTTATTGTGTGCGACGAGATTCGGTTCATAGATATTTATTTTGTGAGCATAAAAGTTTATTTTTACTTACTTACCTTTGTGGTTAAATTAGGCAACCAGTAAAGCCGAATTAAACGTCTGGCTAATTGCATAAATCTCTTATTGCACGTGAATAGCCCACACCAACTACAAATCAACCATACAATTTTAAATTTAAGCTGTAGTTAATGCGATCACCTTTACCAGCATTGCCTTTGAAAGATGGGCCAGTTCAGAACGTAATAGAGGCTGGGATATCAATCAATTAAGATTCAAATTATCCCAGATTGCCTAACGTCAGGTTCCATGATTTGCTATATGAGCGCAATTATGCCCGGGTAACGGATTGAACTCTTAACCTTTTATTCATTTAACATGCCTCACGATCTAAGCCCGCCATATCGTAAACCAATTACAATATAACGATGGTGTGTGGCAGGAAGGAGAACTTGGCGAAAGGCATATATATAATCAAATATTCATACCTAGACGCTGCCTAATTACATTTCAAACATTATATATTTATGCGTGTATATTTCCAAATGTTTTAATGTTTAAATTTTTGAATAGTCCTTAGACTAGATTGGTTAACGTGTCTGCAACATCTAAGAGCACTCAAATGAACAGTTACGAAAGATCAAACGAAAGCATTTTCACAAGGTGACGTTAATTCTTGTTTTTTTTTTCAGAGCACATAATGCTTTATAGATTTTTAATATACATTTATCTTATAATTTTATTGGAAGTTAGGTCTAGAATCTTTAGAATGGCACAGTAATCATAAATAGAAGCACTTCTCCCACCCTCCAGGCTTCAATGTGACATGCGTTCAAGTCAAAGGATGTGATATAGTCAACAAACAAATCCAGAATTCGCCTCAGTTAATGTAAAACTAACTTAATGTAGGCAAAAGTAAATTAAATAAGTACTTCCTGCTCATATGGATCCCCAACCGGGCCCCAACTGAGAAGATTTGTGACATGTGACATGCACAAGCTACCGAAATAAAAAATTTAATAGCGAGATAAAGATAAACTTAAAGAATGTTTCCAAAGAGAAATTTTTTGTTAAAAATGTCAACGGAAATAAGTTAAATAAACAAAACCTTTTGTACTCTTTGTTAAGATACTACTACGGCAATAAAACATAACAAACAAATAAAAAACAAATACCGATGCAAACCTATTTACGTTGCCTTTTGGACTTATATGTCACACTGTCACACTGCCGAAGTCCTACCGCTTAGCCATACTGACATGGCCGTGTCAGTATGGCTCAGCGGTAGGACATCTGCCTTTGATTTCAAAAGTCGTGGGTTCGATTCCCTGCTCAGGCAGTCGGACATAGAAGTCCAAAAGGCAACGTAAATAGTTTTGCATCCGTATTTATTTCACCAATCTCGAGCCCATTGACTTTATAAAAAACATGTATGTTGTTGCTTTTGTTTGGGTGTTGAACCATGGCCAATGGGAAAAATATAGAATTTTTACTGTAAGTTGTATAAAACCTAAAAATCGCTGTACGCACAATACTGCGTAGAGAAATATGCCAAAACTAGGCACACACCCATAATACGTTGAACTTGGCAACATCGTATATTAGATTGTGACAGCGAACTTACTGCGGGTCAGACTTTAGTTGTTTGCTTGATACACTTTGGATAAAAGTTGAACTCAACAGTTGCAATACTTGCTGTGTATCAGTAATACCTCGTTGCCTCTTCCTTATTTTCCTGTTGAAAAGGACTTAATCATTATATTATTAGTATTAAAAAAAAACCCGTTTAACTTATAAAATACGAATGTAAGCCTTAAAAAAACTAAATACTCTAAAGGAAGAGCTATGAGAAAAAGACATGTAATTCAGCAGCTACTCATTAATATATGTAAAAGAATCTCCAGCATCCCATAAAACAAGCTGGAGTTTCTTTCACATGCATTAGTACTGCGCTGCCAGCTTTACATATCTTTTTTGCGTCTGTTTCTTTAGAGCATTACGTTTTTAAGGGTTACAAAGCTAGACTTTTGTTTACACGTATTAGTGCGATACTGATGGCTTACATATCTTTTTCTTGTCTGTTCCTTTAAAAAATTAAGTTTAGTTTAATGCTTACATCCGTATTTTATATGCTTGAGCGTTTTTGAATGCGAAGACTGCGAAAAAAATCATTGTTTCTCATGAGCGCCCGCGTCACTCCATTGCTGTGTGGGGAAGGGTGATTTCCGTGATAGATATAGATGTTCAAACTTCATGATTTAACATTTAGTACTCGTTACAAATGCTTACATCAAGCACTTCCGTGGCTTATAATTAGTGGACAATCTACACCGCTTTTTTTATTTTTAAGTTTGGGCCTGAACAGAAATTACTGCCGAAACCAGGAATTCGGTTTCGGTTGAAACCAAACCTGAGCTGTAACTTAACACCGCAACCGAAACCTAGTACGTAGTATCGGCCGAAAACCGAACCGGAAAAATGTAACTTGCTGGAAAACGTATATGTTTTAACATTATTTTCAGAAAAAAATACAATTATACCACTTAACCCCTTAAAATACTAGCAACAAAAAAGTTTTTAAGTATGTTAGCAAAAAAATTATCATTATGAAGTTACTATTTAATTTTAAAAAAAGGCAATACAGTCGCCAGGTTATGAATAGTGATAAATGGTAACCAACCCCTTCTTCAGTTTCGGCCGAAACTGAAAACATGTCAGTAATTCGGTTTCGGGAGGAGGGGAGGAAGGGATTGAGGTTTAATGAAGAGTCGACATCTAGATCATTAGTACCAACCTCAGTCACAGTGCAGTTATACAGATTCGACCGAACCCAAAACTTAGCAGATCGAAACCGAAACCAATATATGCGTTAGTTTCGGTGCCGAAACCAAAATAGAAATTCGGTCGATCTCTACTTACCATAACCCACCTTTTTTAAATCCGTCTATAACAGTGATATTGTTAATGCGGTTTACTTCGACACGTCCAATCAGTACACAAAGTGAACATTTTCTGACCAACGAATATTCCGTTCAGTCAAAAACGACGGAGAGCTACTCGTCTCCCTGATTGGCTGATCGATTCTGAATTTTCGAACTACATCTTATCCCAACAATTGACAGGGCTTGCTAAAGCATTAAGCACAAGTGGCGATACGGTGCTTTTTAAAGTTAGAACAATGCTTTAAACAATACAAAACAATGAATTTGGAAAACTGAATGCCACCCTCTCCGGCGTCGTAGTCCGACTGACGATATGAAAAGAACACTATCCCAGATCATTTTATATAGAACAGCGTCAAGTGACGTCATATTGGCTACGAACCAACGTTTGGAGGTAATAGCTACAAGGTGCACTAGATTAAAATGTAACGGAAAAAAACGGCACTTCTAATCAAGACAGTGCTTTGAGAGCGGCTTTCTTAGGCTTAAAAGAACGTTGTTTTCTCCAACAACAAAAATCGCGCGTTATAGGCTTAAGAAATGTAGTCTAATAACATTGGCTTCAATAAGACGATCTTCCTTTCTCCCTCCAGTGCTCCTTGCAGCTAACCCAGTTACTGACTCCACCAAAGAGTTATGCCATAGATTAGAAAGTTAACTAGATATACCGCCTTACTTCTTCCCATCCTACGCGGAGCTTTGGCGGTAGTTGCGGCTACTAATACCTCGTCTAATGCTTTGCCTTCTGCTGCTTCGAAGGCAAAAGCATTAGCAGATGTATTAGTAGCCGCAACTACCGCCAGAGCTCCGCGTAGTATGGGAAGAAGTAAGACGGTATATCTAGTTAGCTTTCTAATCTATGGTTATGCACAATAGGGCAGTGACACGACGTAGTATTATTGTATATAACTCTATGGTGGAGCCAGTAACTGGGTTAGTTGCAAGGTGCACTGGTGGGAAAAAAGAAGAGCGTCTTACAGAAGCCAATGCTATTAGACTGGATTTCTTAGGCTAAAACGCGCTATTTTTGTCGATTTGTTGGCAGTTGCTGACATTTTTAAGCAAATGGAATCTTTATTTTCCGATTACAACCTCGTAGCATAAGGGATTGGAGAAAACAACGTTTTTTAAGCCTATGAAATCCACTCTCAAAGCACTGGCTTGACTAGAAGTGCCGTTGTTTAACCCACCATTTCAATCTAGTGCCCCTTGCAGGTATCTCTCTTGTAGCTATATGACGTCACTTGACGCTGCTATATAGAATGGTATCAGATTAGAAACCGTACATTTTTTCCGATTTGAATCAAAGAAAAGAACAGAATTCTTCAAAATTATACGTTTTAG
>JAHWFP010237690.1:0-15459 GCA_023313725.1 Lithobius niger
TCTGGTACAACTGGACGAAGATTCGGAATTTTTCAACTCGAGCTTTTCCGCCCTGATGAAAAGACTGAACATCAACCACTACCACACCTAATCGGAAACCAAGGCGAGCGTGGTCGAATGTTTAATTGCATGCTGAAGACTGTAATGTGGCGGGAATTCATCCGTAGCAGTAACTGCAAGTGGGTAGACGTATTTGCTTCCCTTCTAGACAAGTACAACAGTTCCGTGCCCAGAACGATTAAAGTGAGGCCTACAGCCGTAAATGACGGTAAAGTTATGCTTTCAAAATCCCTATTGATACACGATAAATAACACCTAGTAAATTTAAGATTAGTAACAAAGTTTGCATATCTCATGTCAAAGCGGTGTTCGGCAAGGGCTATCATCAAAACTGGTCCAACGATATACGTTATAGATAAAGTAAGATAGACGAACCACGGTCACGTACACCCTGAAGGTATTACGGCGAGGAAAGCGTAAGGGGCGATTTTTACGAGTGGGAATTGCAAAAGACTCGAAATCCGGATCCGTTTCTGGTGGAAAAGGTGTTAAAAACTAATAAGACCAGTTACTTGGTGAAGTGGAAGGGATACGACGATAAGTTTAACAGTTCGGTGTATAATTTGGACAAGTTGGGAACTGATGAGTCACACCCGGATATGATGCCGCCTATGGCGTAATACATGCTAGAACATTCTAGCTCATTCTGGAATATTCTAGAAAATTCTATTTAGTTGCGTGATTTCCGGTTGTGATGTCATAACCGGATAAACTTGCATAAAAGCTGAGATATTTTCCAATCTTCTCTCTTTCCAGTTTGGATTTCACCGAGAGAACATCTCCATGCTGCCCGTCTCCGTAAGTTTACCAGTTCTATTATATAAACATTTTAACAAGAAACATTTTTTTCTATGTAACGGCTTAGACAATTCGTTTGTAGCTATTTATTCAGAATCAACAATGTCAGCAAAATCATCATTCACCGGCGTGTTTTGTGCTGAAGAGTTCACCTCTTAGTACGAGTTAATTGCCCAGCTGTAAAGCCGTCACCGTACTATGCAAGATCCGGCCTCAGATGCACCGTTCCATCTGCGATGAGGCGGAATGTGACGACTGTCACGTTGAACCTCCGACTTGCGAAGACACCTTTGACTGAAGCTTTCGTAGCTTCGAAAAGGACTTTGCATGCGACGATGGACACGTCTTTCTCCTGTGCGATCCTCAGCATCTCATGTCCTGTCTAAAAACCCACCATCGCCTGACTTCTTTTTGCCTGCCTCACCAGTCTGATTTCGTGTAAATTTCAACTGCTTTTGAGGGTAAAGTTATCCTGAGCCTGGTAAAACCTCAACTCCAGGTTCTGGAGCCTCTACGTCAACGCTTTCTCCGCTCATGACATCCCTATGTTACTCGACGTGGCTAATGAGAAGATTCGCAATGCTATGGATGCCTTCATCGAGAAGGGCAGCAGCTGGGTGGTTGCTTCCGGGACGAATTTCCAAATCAAGATGGTAAAGTACGACCCCTTCCGAGCCTCATCCTACTTCCCTCAAGTGAAACAACTGAGGAAGAAGCGATAATTTGTTGCCAACATCAAAAACAGAGCGGACAACATGAGTAGTAGGGGGAAAACGCATAGCAACCCATTTTGAGCAACCTACCAGGAAACCCCTGGAGATGAACCCCTGGGACAATCCTCTTTCTTCGTGATACCACATATTCATACATTTACACATTCATACATACATTTACCCTCCACACACCTGGAGAATTATAGAATAATGTGAGCAAAGCTTGGTTGAAAATTAATAAACCATCATGATACGAGTAGCAGTTTGAATATTTTACCATTCACACACAACCAATGAAGTCGAACTGTCATGTCTATTTACAGCACATAATTTATCTACCATCCTAAGGCCTCAGAATAAGCTCAGGGAGAATTTGTCTTTCACCACTCAATACGAACAGTTTGTGAATATTATGTGCCAATAATACTAAAAATAATGTGTATTTGAGTATGTTTTGCAGGTTTTTTTACAATGGTGTTGCTGGTTTATTCACCGTGCGCATATTTTTACGTGGAGGGGATATGTTCGTGTAATTTTCTAGCACATGGGTGGCCTGGGACTAATTTAGCGGAAGGTGGGTAAAAAGGCACGGATAATTCCATATATCTTTAAATCAGCCATTGCAGCCAAGTAAAACGTGGTTTTGACGTTCCAGTGCAAGAAGTGGAAGGTTGAATTTTATCGTGAGAAGAGGTGGAAATCATATGCAGAAGCCTTGCGTGGTAAAATTTACTTGTCTCGATTGCAGAGGACTCGTTTCTTCCTACGATGAATTTTTGGCGCACTACGACTGATGCGATGGGAAAATCATTACACCAAAAAAAAACCCAAGTTTGGAGTATATATTACTGTGAAGCCTGTTGGAAGTATTTCCCCGATTTGGAACAAGCTGTTCATACTAGGATTTCAGATTCGTCCAATATTCTTCCATGAAGGAAGAGACCGTTTCGATATCGGAAGTTAAAAAAAAGAATCAATGATGATTGACGAAGAATAAAAACGTGATCTTCAATGTCTGACAATGAAATTTTCTTGTGTCAATACTGCGAAACGACGTTCAGGAACAATCCATATAAATAGAGGAACGAAAGGCGTCATGAAGAAAAATGTAATGTACCCAGCATGTAAATCGTGCAGCGTGACTTACTCTAATCAGCTCGCGTATAACTGGCACAAGTGTAGAGAGGCTGTAAAACAACGTGGAAAAGAAATTGTAGTCTTCAAGGAAGAGATCTAAATTGTCTTTTTCTAAACTCAAACCTTTGTTGAAGAAACGAATAATTTCTCAAATACCCACAAGTTTCAACCTCGTAGTCAACAACGTCAGATCTCTAGTAGTTCCCATAATAGAGGATACCAGAATCTACTGGGCTTGACCGATAAGATTCACGCTTTGAAAGCTAAGACAGAGGTGACCGACGATACTGAACTGGAGGTGAGACCATTCAGTTTGGATATAGAAGGGTTTGATCTAGTGCGCGACACTTTCAACAGTTGCTTCTTCACTTTCAAGCGGGATTTTACGTAGGATGAAATGCACTATGAGCCCTTGATCAATGATAACGTCTTATATTAAACATAAAAGCTCAATTTGGAATATGCATTCTCTTCAAAAAAGCGACGGATAATACTGAAACTATTAAAGCTTATTTTAACTGCAACCTGGTTAGAGTGGGGAGCAAGGAGGTTCTCTCGGGAATGTCGAACAAGCATCTTCATATTATTGGACAGTTTGCCGTAGAAGGAAATGGATGGGCTGTCAAGTGTCGGAATCTATAAAACTTTTGCAGGGAAAGGCTACGCAGCACTCCAAAATAAGCTCAAACTAGGTCCCGATATACTGGTCAATGTGCGTAGTGAAGATATTAGATATTTTCTGTGGTCCGTTTTGGCTAGTGTACCTCCATTCAATCTCCGCAACATGACTGGGATACAAAAAATTACCTTCCTCATGCGCACGAGTTAGTTTTTAGTATGTTAGATAAATACCACGTTCCTTTCTACAAGATCGCGGTGTTCGAAAAAGCCCAAAACCTTTCGTTATCTGTTTTTGGTTTCGAGGATGACGAGCCTTATTAATGTTATGGTGCTTAAGCAATTTTCATATATTTCATTTAACCTTCGAACTATTACTCGGTATGATCAGCTTAAAGAAAAAGCTTGGCGTTTGATATCACGACTTCACAGGGCCGAAAAACTTGGCAGAAATCCCTAAGTTAGTTTTCGGGTAAATTAACTACTTTTTTTGTATCAGGAAAATAAATTCCTCCATGCAGTGAATAAAGCTGGTTCTTAGCTCATTTTACAGATGTTGCTGTGGAGATGTGCCCGTTTCATATGGGTGTTTTTTAATTGGTCAAGTGGTTCAAGAGTTAGGGAGCTCCAAACGACCAAATTGATTGTTAAACATTGTATTAAACATTATTATTATGCAACTATGCCAAACTGAACATTTAATAAATCCGTGCGTTTGCAAGGAGATACTGCAGTACTAATAAGAAATACTCATCATTTGAAAAAAGGCGGCTGCTGCCCTCAAAATCTAACAAAAGCCAACAAAAAAAAAAGAAATAGACCAGAAAACTAGATTGGTGTTTCCTGCTAAGGAAAAAAATGGATTTGATCAATTTGGACCAAAAACATCAGATATCTACCGCAACACAAAACTTGTTGAGGATTCCCGCCAAGCTTTTTGGCCGTGTGAAGTCGTGATATCAAACACCAAGCTCTTTCGCCAAGCTAAACCCATCGACTAAGACTTTAAACGTTTAATGAAATAATTGAAAATTGCGCAGTAAGCAATTTTCACATATTTTTTTAGCCTTCGAACTATTACTCGGTGGGGTTAGCTTGGTGAAAGAGCTTGGCGTTTGATATCACGACTTCACGGGGAAAAACACTTGGTGGGAATTCTTAACAAGATTTGTTTTGGGGCAGATCTTCTCTAGTTAAACAGGTTAAAACTTGTAAACGTATTTTATTTTTTTAAAGGATTTTGATGGCAAGGTGACAAACAAACCAGAGCTTCAATGTTTCTCTGACTCAGCTTCAGGGTTTTGGTGCAAGCATTTAATCAGGACGGCTCTCCAGTATCAACGCCAATTAAATACTCTTACTGACTCGTTACTTTTCTCTAAAACTTATGTGGCCTATTTTAGGGTAAAATGAGGGCACACATCGATTTGTATAATAGGTGTCAAATTTTGATGTTCTCATCGAATATCGGTTCGACTTAAGAGTGACCGCTTGTAATTGCACGAATGTTGTAATAGGTAATATGTTTCCTTATCTTTTCCCCATTTCCCACTGTTTCTTTATTGGGGTAGTACTATTTGACTCCAAAATGGGCCTAGAGGCACGGAATATAAAGTTATAGCACCTTGGTTGTATTGAAAAGTGTATGGGGTTGATAAATTGTTATCAAGATTATTAACATTTATTGCTGGCCACTGCGGTAAATCTAAGTTGTAATTGATTTAAACACATCAATTGTTAATTTTATTTCATACAGTAATTTTGTAAAATCTAAAACTATTACTAAAACTATGTTAATTCACAAAATAAATTCGAAGTAATAAAATTTGCATTGCGATATGCAGCCACTGCTATGGCGTATGACATGAAATCTTTAAATTTAAGTTAGTAGAGTCAGCCCAAGGCGTATTCGGACAGCGCAGCTGATCTAGAAGGGGCACCCAACCAAATGTTAAACAAGCAGCTGCAACGACTACTTTATCGTAACTGGTCTTCTGTACACTTCCGCCACTTTTCAATGAAAAAGTTGCGGCGTACACCTCTCTCATGCACTGCAACAGAGAACTCTGTTATGTAATCTAAAAATATTAACCATCACAATTGCCAGTTAAAAATGTGCGTAGTTTTAGATTTTATGCGTAATTGTCAGCTTTTAGACATAGCTTTTACTTGCCGTTTTAATTTCGTATGTAGCAGATAACTCTATTCACTTATGCGACTCGGTTTCGAGACTTTATGTTGCCGTGCCAATGTGATTTTAGACCCAATGTTCAGGTTTTAGGCCTATTTTTTTACCTGCTAGTTTAATTTCATACGTACCAACTAACGGAGAATTTGTTCAAAAATAGGCCTATTCATCCATGCAACTTGGTGTTGAGTCTATTTTAAATGAAGTTTATGTGTGTCATTAACGAAATACTTTTTTAATGGTTGTGCGTCTTCATGTGGTGGTTAAATGAGACGATCAAACATTATTTCATTGACTTGCGTCTAGGAAGCCTATTCGCTATAAGGAGTTAACAAGGTTTTAATTTGGCGTGTTTTTAGCCTTCTTTTCTTAGGTGGCTTTGGTAGACTACAGCACCGACTTTGTCTGTCTGTCCGCCAGATTCTTTAGTGGTAGTCAAGTGGGCTTTAAAAAACAGGGAAAATTAAAACATCGTTGCTTCGTTATAGTTAGTAGGCTCTCTCGATGTAACTCAATGAAATAAAAATTTTTGATCATCGCATTTAACCAATACAGGAAACCACGCAAACATAAAAAACTAATTTCGTTAGCGACATACATAAGCTTCATTTAAAATACTCACGACCCAATGTTCAGGCCCAAAACTTGAACATTGGGCCTAAAATCATGCTGCCACGGCAACACGATGTTTCGACACCCTGTTGCATAAGTGAATAGAGTTAGCTGCTATACACGAAATTAAAACGGCAGAAAAAAATTAGTTCAAAAACCTGACAATTATGCCTAAAATCTAAAGCTAGCTCATTTCAAAATGGTTACTACTTTTAGAGTATATAATAGAGATTGCTAATGCAATGCATGATAAGGTGTGCGCCTCAATATTTTTGAAAGTAGTGGAAATTGTAGACGTATACAGAAGACCGGTTGCGAATAGCCACACAGGAGTCGGTGCAGCCACTTGTTTATTAGTCCACTTGACTACTACTGAAAAAGGCGACCTTCATATAAACAGACAAAGTCGTTGCTATAGTCTTCCCAAACACAGTAATTTTTAGTGGACATTTCTTCTGGGTTTTCCCTCCATTTTTGCCCTTTTTAGCCTTTAGGCCCCACCCCACCAGCAAATACCGGCACACAAAGGCTATTTTGTGAAAGAGGCAGGAGGAATTCTCTCTCTCCCACCGCCCTCCCCTCCATCCTGTGCGTGCCACTGGCCTGACAGTTGACTAACAATTAAGAAAGTCACTTTCAAAACCAACGTTCTTCCAACGTCTTTTCATAATTCTCACACACGCTTCAGAAATTTAAGCCTGGAACTAGAAGGGAGGTAAACAAGTGTTTGAGATGGTAGTAATTAAAGTTATAAAAAACCCTTCAGATTTTTTATTATGACACGGAGTGGCTCTGCCAATCATTTCATCCGCCCCTCCCCTTCCAAAACTTTGAATTCATACTGGGGCTACCTTACATATTTAATGTAGTGATGCAACTACTTAAAAGATTTAATATGCCAGAGTATTGCTAATATATTTAAATGTTGGAAAGCCGTCAGTTTGTAAGCTAGTGCTGTGAAAGCTTGATAAGCTTGATAAAAAAAGTTAATTTACGGAGCATTATCTTGAACTAGGGGTTGTAACAGTTTTTACTGTCAACGATTTTTTTTTTGTTTATGGGATTATAGTTGATGTTGATTATTCAACGTTGTTATTTACTTTGATCGTTAGGGGTCGTGGTTGAGTTGGACAGGCTTAAGGCCGTAAGGGGTCTAAGCTAAGCAACGTCAGGTTGTTTTATGTTTATTATTAGTTTTCTTCGACTTGCTTAAACTTGAAATTATGAACTATTGCTTGAACTATTGTTTAATACCAAAGGTTTAAGTATTGTTGCTGTTCTATTCAAGAATTACAATGATTAAAAAAATGGTCAACCTTAGTTGTTGAAAAATGAAAAAAATGAGTAATGAGTAATGAGTTTGAGTTTTCACTTTGGGGAAAGAATAGTATTCCATCCCCCTCCCCGAGTGTGAACAGAAGAGTAAACTCTTTAAGTAAACTGTAGTTGGTTGTCATTGTGTTTGGTACTAATGTTGCATTGATTAGAATACATATAATAGTCTAGCAAATTTAACAATCTATGAGAATAAATTGTTAAAATTTGATGTGAGTTGGGTTTAGAATGACCTTTATTGCTTTTATTATTGGTGGTCAGTTAGAATTAAACCAATGATTCACTTCACTAAGCAGTGATTTCAGCGAGGTAGTTACTCCTCTTTATCTCTAATATCGTGAGTTAGCTTTTTTTTCTAAAAGTGTTGATTCGATAACACTAGTTAAGGTTTATCTGAACCCAAAATTCAAAACAAATTACTTGGAAGTATTTAAGTTCTGTGTTTAGAATATTTCGTGATATTTGAATTTAACACATGTACTGAGGTTGTCTAGAAAAAAATACTCATACAGTAAATTACTGCTTTATGGGTGGGTGGGGTGCTTGGTTAAGCCAATATCTATTCAGTGCATTTTGTAAGGTTACCTGATAGCCTAGTACGTTCTGTAAGGATACCTGGTTAGCTTAATTATGCTTAGTGCGTTTTTTAGCATTACCTGGTTAGCATGCTATGCTGAAATTTAGCTTGGTTGTCAAATAGTAAAACCTAGTTAATTGGCTAAAGATTATAATTGCCTAATCATAATTACTGATTCGGGAAGGGTGGCTATTTAATATGGTATTTTATAATTAGGTACTTGTTGTAAATGGCCACCGTTCTCAGTCTTGAATTATTCTGTTATTAAGCCTTCTCAAAGCCATTGTATTCGTTGTGCGTTCACCGCAGTGTCTAATGAATCGTTCTGTCAAAAAATATCGACGATTTTTGCATAGATAGAAAGTGAACTTTTCCTTTGTTAAAAGTGATTATTATCCTACTTGAAAGTGAACTATTCCGTAAAATAGTCATCCATATTCACGCGATGTATTATCGTACTCCAAACTAACTGCTACGTGAAAGGCCAAATCACATTATTGTTGTTGAGAAGAAATTGAATTTAGAGCATTATAAAGCTATACTAAGCTAGCACGAACATACACTTAATGTGAACTAGGTGAACTGTTTGGTAGCTATCCTATGCTGCGAGCACGACCATTGTAATAAAACACTATTGCGTAAGCGTCTTCAAAAACGCGGTTGTAGAAATTGGCATTTTGAAGACTGAATAAATGTTAATCCACATTGTAACCATGCCGTTGCTGCTTCGACTTCGCCACAAACTTACTAAATATCGCCGAATATTAATTAGCTGTTCATCGGCTAAATTCTCGTTTCTTGACATAATTATTCAATGAAGGCGAACTAATCAGTAGACTGCACTAATCAGAATGTATGAAAATAAGATGGGGTGATTCTTGTGTTCAACCAGTCATGTTTCCCCTACTGTTACAGTGTCTCCGATGTCAAGCCTACGCCGTGTGACGCCATCTGGCGACGTTTCCGAGCAACAGTACTGATACTTAGGGACAACTGAGAAGTTTAAGTTCGCAAGTTAATTTTGAAGCCCTGGTGGGCAGGCGCCTTTACTTGCGTTAATTAATTTGAAGCAGGTGTAGTACGCATGATTATGCGATGTTTCTGGAAGATCAAGACCATGGAAGATCAAGAACTAGAAATGAATTCATTAATGCAAAACATGAACTACTTTGGTTAACTTGTTGGAGTTTTGCTACTAAAGCCTTAAAATAAATTATTGAGATGTAAAAATTATAATCATAACATCAGAGTTTGGCGGCCAATGTTGTCCAAGTTCTCCTTTATCAGTTCCAGACAGGTCGGGACAGAGGAGGACTCGTGAGATGAGTCCACTACAACCAGGTCAGTACCAGTCTTGATAAGAACTGTGTCTTCAGGTGGAGAGATCTGTCGTTGGCCTTTTCTGTGTTGATTAGCTGGACACAAGGGATTTTTACCTTATGGACCAGGAAATTTGGACTTCGCAGAGTGCTCCCTCAGACTGCAGGCTCTGCAGGCTGCAGGCTCTCTTGCAGGCTCTCTTCTGTGGCACCAGTCGAGTGGGATGTTGCGAAAGGCAAATGTGAAGATTTATCCTGAAGAACCATTACGTTCAACAGTCACCCACAGTTTCGTCCAGATGCTGGTAGGGACCATGTGGGCAAGGAAAGAAACAGACAGCATAGCAGCTCCACCAGTAGAAATTGGTTGGGGCCGTCCAAGTGTCCAAAGCATTGGGCAAGGGCTCAGGCGAAGCCATGGCACACTGAGAATTTACATTCTCTGGGAAAGGATCCACGATGGCTAAACTCTGAGCTGCTTCCATAGTCTGGTTCGTCAATACCTTGAGTGTCCTGGAGGCTAGATTCGACCACGCATTCGACTGAAGAAATTCGGATCGACCCACCTTCCGGCTGAGGAGCTAGTGGGGTTGGAGGAGCACCCACCCGCTTGGCCGTGTTCTCTTCACGCTCCTTCCAAGGCCCGGTTATCTCATTAACATCAAAGCATTCCTCTGGGAGGAAAGACCTATGAGAAGGGTACAACCTGCAAATATGAAGGAAGCTTCATCCTGTCTGGGGTTAGTATTGAGTTTAGTCATTTCGACACAGGCAGTTAAGTCATTCGTGACCCCCTCGATCTCTAGATGTTCAGAAGTGATCACAGATGACTACATCTCTTGTCCTAAAATGGTAATATATCAAGTGCTTTTGTGTTGCATTTCGTTGTGCAAAGGTTCGTGAATAGCCGGTCGACACTGATCCTGACAAAATTCCCAAAGCGGGGAATTACCATTTCCCAAATCCATCATTTCCCCAGGAAGAACCAGAAAAAAGAGCTGAGAAGCTCAAGCACGAAGCAGAAAGGATCCGAGCCAGGGCTCCACCAGGGGGCCTAAAAAGATCACCAGGGGCTACTTGGGCTTGCAATACCAGAACAAGCAACTTCTGTGCAGCGGACAAGACGGATGGAAATGTCTTTCAATGGAACCAAGGATACCAAACCGATGGGGGGGATGAAGGCCATCACACTAAAGCAAAAAAGCACACACAAAATTTCCGCAGAAAACGCCATCAGAGGACAGCTCTGTAGCTTGCCAAAAACAAGAAAACCCCCAAAAAATTTGGAGATAATGCAAAAGTTGGGATGGGCACTGGGTTGTCCAACAAACCTCCTAGGACCAAAAACAGCACGACAATTTTTTTATTAAACCCAGGATTGAATCAGGCTATAAGAAAAACGTTCCTAACACCTCCAATACAAACCAAAAAGCAACTTTACAAAAGCCCAAAAAAAGGGGAAAAGAGGGCCGATAAAGCCGGCAAAAAGGGGGGGATGGGGTCAAGGGGTACTTAACAACCAAACCAGCCCGAACCTGTCCGAAAAATAGTGGTTTAAGTAAGGTTGGAAACTGCAGACTCTACTCGGGCAACACACAAACATCAACCAAGATTGCTGCCCCAGACTAGAGGCAAAACAGGCAAAAACTGAAAACTTGAAACACATGTAATGCATTACATAACCACCTAGAAACCCCCAAAAGGTCCCACAAGGAGCTTGTGGTATTGAAATTACAACTCACCAAATTGGAGCATTCAGTGAGTAAAAAATACGAACTTGCAGGAGCCGAAAAACACTACAAGCAAATCAGGCTAAGAGCCTGCTAGGAATTCCAGTGGATAGGGACAATCAACATTTGACAAGCACACAGCTGAGGCCATAACTTCAGGGAACCCCCCTGAAAGAAGGACCCAGGGAATGGGGGAACTAGCAAAGAAACAGCCATGGAAACCCTTCCACCAACACCGCTGATTTCTCCCAGAACCAACAGGGATAAAAGACCGAGACAAAACCAAACCATAAAGCCAAAATTCGCTTTTGAAAAGAAACAAAGTTAATCAATACAAGTCAGGACGAAGTGTAGCCGTAGTTCGTACCAGCAAAATGTGCTACACAACCAAAACCAAAACAAAGGTAAACAAAATTAAAACACAGCAAACATGGTAAATCATATTAAACTTTGAAGCAGGGCTCAATATGAGCCAACCCTAAGCAGTAAAACTTAGAGGTAAAACCAGAAAGCCTAGAAAGAGCGTAGTTTTAAACAACACAATCACAAAACAAGCAAGGTTAAACACAAAAATAATGATGAAAACAACAAGCCGGTCTCTCTAAAAAAAACCTGCCAATCACAATTAAAAAAAATCAGTCACCAACTCTCCACAACCAAACATCAAAACAAAGCCAAAAAAGTTGAAACAAGATTTCCAAGGAACAGTTCCATATTCGAGTCCAAGTCCAAACTTCAGTCTAGTGCTCTACAGGCAAAACAAGAAGATCCACTCTCTTTAATACAACAAGATCACAGTCAAAATCCCAATAAAAATAAAAATCGAGCATCAATTAGGAACCACACGGTTGAAGCAATGTTTCCAAAAAACAGCTCCGTATTCAAGTCCAAGTCACGATCCAAAAATCATTCCAGTGTCACACAAGCAGAACAAGAAAGTCGAAGCACTATGGTACAAAATCACAATGAAATCAAGTTCAAGCGTAAATTAGGTTTTCAAAGAACAGTTATGTATTCAAGTACAAGTTATAAGCCAAAAAATTCATTAAAATTCAGTTGATTCTACCAATATACAAGAAAGGGAAAAATAATGTGTATATTTATAGGCCAATATCAATCCTGCCAACTATTAGTAAATTAATTGAAACAAACTTTGTAAAAAAATACAAAATTTCTTAAATAAAACAAAGGGGATATCAGATAAACAATTTGGCTTTCAGCAAGGAAAAAGAAACAGTTGAAGCCCTGAAAGCTCTAAATGAGAATATGTAAAAGCACTAAATGATAATAAATATGTAAATATTTTACTCATTGACTTGCATAAAGCATTCGACTCAATTGACAAATTTATAAATGGAAAAAAAGAAACCATTTGGGTTGAAGGGAAAATAATATTATCAAAGTTTACTTAAAATTAACAAGTATAGTGTCTTAAGAGAGTCTACAGACGGAGTACCCCAAGGATCAGTCTTGGGACCAGTGCTATTCTTAGTATATATAAAAAATAACAGAAATAAAATTGTTAACTTAATTTTAATTGCAGATGATATCTGTTTGTGGAGCATTCACTTTAATTATGATGTAGCCATGAACAAATTACAGGTGGACTTCAACAAAATGCAAGAATGGTGCTGGAACAACCACGTCTTTATAAGTGAAGAAGAAACCGTTCAGATGGATATTGCAACAAACCAAAAAAATATTGAAAAAGATAAACAAATAAAACAGTATTCCGACAGAATGAAAGGAAAATTGTAAATATAAAAAAAAGCTTAATACTAAAGAATCACTTGATAATAAATGGAATTTTAAAAATCACGTTAATACCATCATTAATCAATTTATGCCCAAATTATACAACCTAAGAAATTGTTTCATTAACAAAAACATAGGAACTGTTTACCAACCACGGATTGAATGTATTTTCTGATATGGACTTCAGATGTTCGGAAACGCGAATAAAACACAAATTGGTAGATTGCGGAAACTTCATAATAAGGGACTAAGCACATTATATTATGAAGTCAAAAAGAAACCTACAAAAAAAAAGCAGTAAAATACAAAATCTCGTGAATGTTAAACAACTAAGAAGTTATGTAATAACCCAAAAGACTATTTCAAACTACAAAATAAACTTGAAGAATATAATAAAATCAGTCACTACTAAGAAGTAAATACCAGAAACTTCCTCCGTGGAGAAATAAATTCAGCAAAATGAAGGAAGAATTGTATACAATAAATATATTTAATAATTTACCAGCTGACTTGAAAAATATAAATAACTATAATGAACTGATAACTACAATGAAAAGCCCCTTTTAAATGCTGAGTAAAAAAAATCATTAAAAAAGATTAGTACTCAGAAAAAAGATTTTTTACGTAGAGGACGACGTCAAATTAGTAATTGTTGAATGTAAATGTAAACAAATGTCAATGTAATGACGTTGACACAAATAGGCCTCCGACATCGCGTCACCTCACAAAATAAATAAATATTTACTAGCGGAGTCGCTCGAGGAGCTTTCATGCTACAACTCTTATGCTGCTGACAGACATTCCACATCTAAAACAACCAAGTAAATGATCAGAATGTAGTACGCATTTTTTTTAGGCTTCAGTTCATAAACAAATTAACTAAACAAAATACGGTTTTGCCGTTTAGAAAACCAGGCCCCTTCTACCGTGCGCTTAAACTGCCAATGAGCCAGAAGGAGAGACACGCGATTTCTACCCCAGCCGGCCATGGCTTGAAAAATACGCTCGAGGAGCTTTTATGCTACAAATCTTATGCTGCTGACAGACATTCTACCTGATCATAATGTAGTACTAGTTTTTCTTAAGGCTCAGTTCATAAACAAACGATATGGTAACCATAAATCACTCCAACAGTCTGGCCACCTAATAGCTACATGCGCCTCTTGTTCAGATTGTCAGCTAATACCTCTGACTACAGTACAGGACTAAGCGTGCTACGTGGCGCAAGAATCATGAACCTTCCTCATCCAACCTGATACCCGTTGTGTACAGAATGGAGCGTATAAAAAAATGTCTTATATACTGAATGGAGCGTATAAAGAGTGTCCAAGTTGTAACCTATCTTTGTATGCAATCCCTTGTCACAAGATCGTCTGGGGGAGAGGATGTGGGTTTCGTTTCCCGGCTCCAGGCCACTTAATTCAACATCACCGAATCTTATTTAATCAAAGTCTCGAAAAAGGTATTTTCTTACTGGAACATGCATGAACTGGTCTTGAGCCAGGAGATGAGACACACGATTTGTAGCCTGATCGGCCTTGGCTTAAAGAAGCCATTCCCTTTCTGGCATCCGATTGAACTGTTACTGTGCCAGGAGACGAGGCAGTCAATTTGTACCCAGTCAGCCTTGGCTTGTAGAAGCGATCCCCTTTCTGGCATGCACCTAACCTGATAATGAGCCAGGAGGCAAGACACTCGATTTCTTCCCCAGTCGGCCTTGGCTTGAAGATACCTTTTCCATCCCCGCTGCAAGGACGTTTTAACGCTGTAGCATGCGAGTTGCTGCATGCTTGAACAAACATGCTTGGTAATTTTATCATGCATTCTCCTTTGTACCGCTTTTGGTATAGAATGTTTTTTTATTAAAATACATTTTGCTGACTTTACATGGTTTCCTAGTTTCACAAATTTTAAGAATTTTTTCTAAAAAGCTATCTCCTTCCCCGCTACGTGTGATGCTTTGAAACAGCAACTACACGTCTTCTATAATTTTTGACTAATATAAAAGATTTAGTGCAAGGCGAAATCTTACCTAGCAACTATTCGTGTTTACCACAATTAGGCTGGACTATTGCTGAGTAGATCACCAGCTAATAGCACACTATTGATCGAATGTCGATGTTTCACAAATGAAATATTTCTAGCCCCCTTTTCTGTTATCAATATATTTTGTTTAAATAGGCCTAATTTAGCGTTAACCTTTTCGTAGCTTTGCGTAATTTCACTTAAATTTAAGGCTAAATAGGTAGTTTGTATTTGAAATATCCATAATGCAATTCCAACAATCCTCCCATGAGCGAGCTGCACGTGCCTCATTCTTGAATGACCGCTGTTTGCATTGCCAGCCGTAATCGTACTGCCAACACTACTGGACCACGCGCCTCCTACCTAGCGCAACAATTGTGGACCATCCGCACAGCAGGATTCCGAAACTAACAATAAACTTCAAAAAATTAATTTCAACAATGGTCTAAAGGGGTTTTTCGCTTTTTTCGAGGGGAAATATTTTACCTAGATCTACAAAAATACGCCTACGAGACATCCGGATTAATTTCTTGTCTTTTAACACCTTTCTCATATTTTTAGCTTTTCTACTTCAAGAAGAGAAGAGATACAT
>JAHWFP010237691.1:248-31384 GCA_023313725.1 Lithobius niger
TGTTGATGGTTCAGCCGTATATTCCAGCCCACACACAACGAAGAAATTCTGGGAGTGGGCTATAGTTTTGCGTCCTTCCTGATGAGCAACTACACAAGTTTCGAAGGCGTTCCTGATGTTTGATATAGGGATGTTTTACTCTTTTTTTTTTACAGTATTTGTCGTCCAACAACTGCTTGCAACAGATTGTTTATCCGTCCGCTTCTTCAAGTTGAACCACTCAATGATGCGCCAGGTTGACGGTATTGACCAACGAGGTTGAACAACTTAAAGGCGCCTTTTCACCTTTCCAACTCCTAGATGCAGCACCGTATAGAATCTTCGAGCAATATAGAAGAAACTAGCGGTAAATTAAAAACGGAAACAACACTATTTGCAGTAGCGCTGCGATTTTCATAACTAAAGCGAGATCACGTGGCCCACATCAGCCTAACGGATGACGGAGAATCTGGAACGTGGATGCCGTGTTTAGAACATGGACAACGCTGTCGAAATGGTGAACAGGCGCCTTTAATGTTCCGTGCTTCGCATATATTGTTAGCTGGAAGATTGTTGTTGATAGTGGTGTTGTGCACATTCCACAAAGTAGGGGAGAAATTCGGTGGAAAAGACATATTCTTGACAAGCAGTAAGGTAGTGGATTCAACCTCAACTCGTCGAGAGACAAAATGACTGGCCTTTAACGACGTGACTCAGTGCCGAAACGCATCATCATCATCTTCATAATAATATCGTAGGCTGGCTAAAAGGAAAAGGAAAGCATAAAGGAAAACCACTTCTCCCCTCCTCGCGCCCGCATTGAAAATGCACTCTCCCACTCTACCTGCAGCCAAAAAGGAGCCAGGCATGAGTGGTCGATCAAGCTGACAAATCGTCGGGAAGAGTGCCGGGAAATGTGTCTCGGGAAATATGACCGGCCCCGTGCATAGTACGGGCTTCCTCTAGTTTTAAATAGTTCATTTGAACAACATTCATGACTCCGTAAGCCGGAATACTGCCGGAATTCTGAACAGAAATATTATTAACTTTTAAAGGAGAATTAACGACCATTTAATATAATCCATGACTATATACAATCAATAAATAATAATGATAATATAATTTAATATGAATGGTAACTCCCCAGAATCAATAAATTCCAGCCTATGAATAGCTAATGAGGGATGTTGTTCAAATGGACTGTCCTAAAACGGTATGCTGCGGCACAAAACACATCAATTTAAAATGCAATTAATTTGCAACTTTTTTTTTCCTGTGACGTTATTTCTGAGACTTTTTAGTCTTCTGTACAGCCGTACCGGCTGAGAAGACTATTGCAACGACTTTGTCAGTCCGTCCGTCGCTTTTTTCAACTTCGCAACGGTACCAGATATTGACGACCATTGTTTACAACGTTAGATTCGGTGTGAGAAGTTAGTTAAATAACATGGCAAATTAAAGCATCGTTACTTCCTTATAGGTAATAGAATTCATCGACGTAACTAAATTAAATAATAACATTTGATCGTCGATTTAAAATCCTAAGGTAACACTCAATAAAAACAAATGGATTTTAGTTTCGTTTAAAATAGTCTTATCGCATTGTTGCATGAATGAATAGGCTTACCGTCGAATCAAATTCTCCATTAGGCCTATATCTGCTACTTACGAAATTAAACTGCATTTTTAAAATTAGGCCGAAAAATGAAAATTGGAAAAATGAAAATAATGTTACCATGGCAACGTCAAGTTGCTGCGAGTCGCTGTTGGCTTCATCAAGAACGTCTCTCTCGTCACTTCCCTACTACCACTGATCTACATAGGCTACGTTGCGCGTTACGTTGTAACACTGTAACTGTGTGCCTGTAGGCGCACCGTGTTGCAAAAATGAATAGGCTTACTATACAATCCATATCTCCGTTAGCTGCTACTTACAAAATTAAAATGCTGGTTAAAATTAGGCCTAAAAGCTGACAATTATGCCTAAAATGTAAAATAGGCCTAAAAGCTAATACATTTTTAACTGACAATTGTGATGGCTACTGCTTTTAGATTAGTATAATAGAGATAGCTGTTGTAGTGAATGATAAAGGTGTCCGCCTCACCATTGGAAGTGGAGGAACTGTACAGAAGACCGGTGCGACTAGGCAGTCGATGTAGCCGCTTGTTATCCTAAAAACCCGACTTCAGATGATGTAAGGCTCCAAGAAATGTATTTAAAAAGTGTATGTAAACGTAAGGGTTTTAAATTCAGGCCGAAAAGCCTTGGTTTCGAATTTACATTTTAGATAAAGAAAGAAAATCACAAGGTATAGGGTAAACGAAGCAAGCAGTCTGCATTAAAGACTGGCCTTGTGAGGATACACAATACACTAGTCTGAGAAAGAAAGAAAAGACAACTGCCCCGACTGGGACTCGAACCCAGGACTTCCCGTGACACTAGCCGGGCGCTCTAACCACTGCGCTACCGGGGCGGGTACTGGCTACTTGCTCCAGCCGAGCTAAGTAGCTGTTCAATACAACATACATACAAGGAGGGAAAGCAACTTTGCTTCTTTAAATCTTCGCTGTTTGCTTCGTTAACTCTTTGCCTTGTGTTTTATTCTTTATTATTGCTCGCATTACTTGTAGTGTACGGACCAAGAATCAAATAACTTCCCCTCCTTGTGTATGTTTGCGATCTCTAGGTCACCACTGAGAAGGATTGAACAGCTACTTAGCTCGGCTGAAGCCTGTACCCAGTACCCGCGTTTTAAGAACGTCCGTGTAACCACCTAAAATCACTTTCAAGTCGCTTTATCTCAAACCACCTCGTTACGTCGACGTAAGGAGTTGAAGTACTTAACAACCTACGTGTACCCAACTGAAAACCCATTTTCTACGTCGCTCTAAGGACTGCCTTCCTTCGACTGGTTGAAACGAGTGCGCTTAAACGTCACGAAGCCAGGACGGAACCTGTCACGTCCTAAAAACGAAGTCGAAAGCCCAGCTATAGTTGAATGGGGACATGAGAACGGAGAGGGGTTCGGCTGATGGGGGATTACGTAAACGCTGCGCTGCATCGACTTATCAGAAACTACCATGTGCCCGTTGTCGTCTTAACTTACTCCAACTTGAATTGTGACGGTGTTGGTATACGAGTAATGGAGACAACACATATTTATGCTTTAAGCTCTGAATTACCCCCTCCTCGCGTGCCCTTCTGCTAGGCGTTGCGCACCGGACTAGGTCGAAACCCTGTGGCCGTTTGAGAATCCCCATCTCCGGCCACTTTAGAGTCTTCGAATTGTATGTCTTGTTCCGTTGTCTAGCTTCTTGCATCCGCACACCCGAAGGTGTGGGAGCCTTCTGGTCCCCTTCGTTCGTTAAAACGTACTTTATATAGTAGCGATTTACCGGACGAAAGAGGCAGATAGCGCGAACGTGGGCAGACCTGCCGCAATTGGCATTAACGATTGCACGCCCTAGCCTTACAGAGAAGCCTCCTTGGGGTTGCTTCGTTAGTGGCTGCGTGCATCATGGTTCGCACGTGGATGCGCGGTGCCACAGAATGTCAGTGGGAAACCACCTCTATCCTAAAGCGACGAGAGTTCAAGTCGACGTAAGGTAAAGCGACGTAAGAAACCTCCGTGACGTATGTTCGGTCACAAATCTCGTGCTCCACTCCTGTATGTAAACAATGGTGGCGCCCTTATACAGTAGAACTTTGCTTGACTATCTGAAAAACTAGAGATGGATGTGGGTCACTTTTTCGGACCCATGACTGACCTGACCCACACGAGCCCAGACCCACTTGACCCACCCAATAAAGAACAAAATGTGACCCATCTCACGCTATGAAAAATAAAATCAGTATGCAAGTGCATGCAATGATATTTCGGGTATTGACCCACGTGACTCACAATAAAAATATGACCCACTGACCGACCCATGGGTCAGTTCCATCTCTGGTAAAAACGAGATATGTGTTGCAGATCCTGGGTTCCCACCAACCTGGAAAACCTGAAGAACTCAGGGAATTCACTGATTTTTTACAAAAAAAAAAAAAAACCTTGTAAACTTTCAGGTAAAAAATTGAGATTTTAAAATAATGTATTTCCCATCTAAAATGGGCTTAGGCGCCTGAAGGCGGACCTAATCCTAACATACAAGATCCTTCATGGATTAGTTTCTTTGGATCTTCCTTTTTTTGAGTTGAGTCCGGTAAACTTTACCCGGGGCCACTCTTTCAAATTGTGTAGCTCTAGGTGCAACCTGGATTGTCGTAAGTACTTTTTTGCCAATAGGGTGGTTGCACCATGGAACGCCCTCCCAGAGGCAGTTGTCTCCGCAACTTATGTGGGTGTTTTTAGGGCTCTGTTTAACCGTGTTGACTTGTCCACTTTTCTTAAGCGCCCGTATTTGTGATGCCGCCATCTTTTGTTTCCACAGGACCGGTGTTAGTGGTTTCTTCCGAGACCCTTCCGTCTTCCTTGCCCCTATTCTGGGGCGGAACATTATTATTATTATTATTATATATTATTATTATTATTATTATTATTATTATTAAAAGCTTCAGCCTTTTTAACACAAAAATGGTAAAATGTGTGAAAAAAAAATTCCTTCCTAAAATTACGGTATATAGCCTGGAAAATGACTTCGTCTACTCTGGAAAACACGGAAAACTCAGGGAAATTGATTTCAGTGTTTTGGTGGAAACCCTGAGCTAGGTCGTCTACTATTTACTTTGCGAGAGACCATGGGAATACTGGGACGAAATTACCATGCATTTTACCTAACCGGACGCTAAAAATGAAATATTGCGTAAATGTACCGTTTTTCGCGCCGAAATTTCGCAACCTTTTTATCTAATACTGTCAAGAAGGGAAGAAATACTAGTAGAACGTTTAAGAGGCAAATACGTATACGACAGGCTGCTCTACTGTCCTTGGATCATACGGAATTTTTTTTTTTTTTTAATCAGCTAATTATTGATAATGTTTCGTTTCATGTCTTTATAGCCTTGCGGATTAGTTAATTTATTTCCCTGTTCTATTGTAGTTACTACATAGATATTATGTAGTTACGTAGTTATTATGTAGTTAACTGTTATTTACTGCTCTTGCATATTGTTGCACAAATGGTGTTTTTCTAATTGAGTTCTATTTCCTCACACGCGAGCTTGTAATCTTGGAAACTACTGTTCCATTTTCCTTGGAATAAATTTACTTCCTTACTAGTTACAGCTTACTAGTTGACCCACACTAGTTTTGCTTTGCTTCGCACTGTACGTCAATAAAACCTTTTAATTGTGTTCAAAAATGGCGTAGCGCCAGGCAGTAATCAGTCGTAAGTGAAGAGTCCGGCCACTCTCTCCTCGCACAAGCATTTCATAATATGGGCGCGTTTAGGCAACGACTCATATTTGCAGTCTCGCAGCTAGAATTAAATCGTGACGGCAAATGTGTGGTTGCCATGGTAACAAAGCTATCTGGATTAGCTAAATCCGACGTCGTTTGAGTAAATGCTTTAAGTCTTATAATCCGTGACAATAAGATAAAGAATTCTTCCTGACGAAATTTTCACAGCCGCTTTATAACTAGGATTATTCAGTGTTTTCATTGCTAGCCCACATAGCTAAAACCGCCGCTATGTTGGAATTGCAGATGATTTCTAGCTTATAGCTGCGAGAATGCAAAGGCGAGCCATTGCATAAACGCGCCCTAAGGGCGCCTTTGCATTCTCGCAGCTAGAATTAGGGTGCGTTCACGCAACGACTCGCCTTTGCATTCTCGCAGCTATAAGCTAGAAATCATCTGCAATTCCAACATGGCGGCGGTTTTAGTTATGTCGACTCGCAATGAAAACACTGGATAATGCGAGATCAGAAGCGACTGTGAAAATTTCGTCAGGAGGAATTCTTTATCTTATTTTCACGGATTATAAGACTTAAAGCATTTACTAAAACGACGTCGGATTTAGCTAATCCAGAAAGCGTTGTTACCATGGCAACGACAACGACAACTTTGCCATCGCGGTTAAGTTCTAGCTGCGAGAATGCAAAAGCGAGTCGTTGCATAAACTCGCCCTTAAATCACGACGGTAAAGGTGTGGTTGCCATGGTAACAACGCTACCTGGATTAGCTAAAGCCGACGTCGTTTGCGAAATGCTTTAGGTCTTATAATTCCTGAAAATAAGAAAAAGAATTCGTACTGACGAAATATTTTCCCAGTCGAGTCTGAACTCTCATTTTATTGACTACTTCGTTACGAATCGACAAAGCTAATCCCGTCGCCATGTTGGAAGTTCAGATTATTTCTCGCAGCTAAAAAGCTAGAAATTATCTGAAATTCCAACATGGCGGCGGTTTTAGCTCTGCCAGCTCGCAACGAAACGAGCCAATAATTGAGTTTAGAAGCGAATGGGAAAATTTTTCGTCAGGAGGAATTCTTTATCTTACTGTCACGAATTATAATAGTGCAAGCATTTATTCAAACGATGTCGGATTTAGCTAAGCCACGAAGCGTTGTTACCCATGGCAACGACACCTTTGCCATCGCGATTAAATTCTAGGAAACATTTATTCTTCTTTAAGGGTATAACCTTCGTAAATTTACAAGACTTACGTTTTATGTTAAACTGCATGCAAAGGCGAGTCGTTGCGTAAACGCGCCCAATCGCAACGTAAATTTTATCGCTCACCAGGTTTTACTTGGTTAACAGAGCAGCGTCAAGTGACGTCATATTGCTACAAGAGAGATACCTGCAAGGGGCACTAGATTGAAATGGTGGGTTAAACAACGGCACTTTTAGTCAAGGCAGTGCTTTGAGAGTGGATTTCGTAGGCTTAAAAAACCGTTGTTTTCTCTAATCCCTTATGCTGCTTAGGTTGTAATTGGAAAATAAAGACTCCACTTGCTTAAAAATGTCAGCAACTGCCAACAAATCGACAAAAATCGCGCGTTTTAGACCTAAGAAATGCAGTCTAATAGCATTGGCTTCAGTAAGACGCTCTTCTTTTCCCCCACCAGTGCACCTTGCAGCTAACCCAGTAACTGGCTCCACCATAGAGTTATACACAATAATACTACGTCGTGTCATTGCCTTATTGAGCAGTAACATGAAGTAGTATTATTGTATATAACTCCATGCTGGAGCCTTAATGGGTTAGCTGCAAGGGGCACTGCAGAGAGAAACTTGAGGGCGTCATACTGAAGCCGATGCTGTGAAGAATGATTTCTTAGACCTAAAACGCGCGATTTTTGTTGTTGGAGAAAACAACGTTATTTTAAGCCTAAGAAATTCGCTCTTTCGTTGTTTTTCCCTCCATTTTTATGTTGTGCACCTTGTAGTTATGCCCTTCCAAAACCCATACTGTAGCCAATATGGCGGCAAATGTCACTGCCCTATACTAAATCTGCTGGCTGCTTCTCGTCTTTACCGTAGCACACGGCCTTAGAGTTTTATATACTTAGTAACTACGTCAACGACACGGACGGAGATCCTCTCCTCCGATGATTGCAGCATGAAAGCGTCGATGTATGACAAGAAAACAATTTTTACTACAGTACACGACGGCAGAATGATGGCTGAATGCCAGCATTCAGTGGCGTAAGTATAAAGCTGCAGCACCTGCAGTCGCAGGGGGGCGCAGATGAAATGGAGAAAAATTCTACTATAAAACAAAACGATTCCTGAAACGGTGTACTTAATATTTCCATTAACTGATTCCAAAATATATTAACAATTTGAAGCATGTGTTCTAAATTTGAATAAACTGTAATAATCATCTTACCTTTATTACAGTTAAACTAAATTTTTCAGCTAACCGTTACGAATGTATGGAGTGGTGCGTTGCCAGAATCACAACATTTAAAAAAAAAGTATACGTTAACTTGTCTTAGCCAGATTTTGTAGTTAACGTCGCACCACACGGATAGGCTCGTTTCAATGAATTTTAAGAACGTATCGCACGATTTAATGACTTGACTTTGACTGATCTGGTAACGAAACTAAGCCAACTTCTGTGAGTTGATGGATGCTTGATATAACTCGAATCATTATCGTAAAAACTTAAGGCCGCTAACAGTTATTTAAGTGGTTCTGAGGAACGCATGCATGGGTGTTTTTCTTAGCACATGAAATGTTTAAGCGATAGTAAAAATAAAGCTTTTCGATCATGCGTCAACGCTTTTCACCAAACACTTCCTGGAGCCGATGACTTCGCGATTCCAAGTTCCATTTAAATGATGGCTTCGAAACGAATCTAAGAGATTTTCATAGATTTTCATAGATTTTCATAGTGTCACAACTCAAAAATTGGATCGAAAGAAAAAATTTTACCGAAAGGGCAACATTTGCTCTCTCAACATGGCTTAACTTTGTATTAAAACGTTGATATTATACCCCTCAACAAAATGTAAGCTGCTGGAGTTGTTTTGCTTAATAAAAAATAAAAGCCATCGCTCGCATCTGAAAAATCGTGGATAAAAAGTAAAAAAACAAACACAATAAACACCGCGCACCCGCGTAATTTTTTTTGTTTGGTACCACTCCTGAGAACCGTTTAATTAAATTTAAGCGGCCGAAAAGCTATAGTGATAGCGACCATTTTGGAATTAAGAGTTAACCGCAAACTCCGACTACTCAGTATATCCCAATATGTCGATCAGAAGGAGGTTGACCAGCCAGAAAAAAATGTTCCCTGAAAGAAAGCATGTGTGAGAAAGAATTGGAAGACGCTTGCACGACAGTACATAACATCTAGAAGCGTGCTAGCACTTCGCCCATCAACTTAATTATAGATGGTTAGTGCATATTATTTTATTGGCATTCAGTGGCATCGTATTGTTGGCGTCGACTGTTGTTTTAAATCAAACATTTATCACATTATCTGACCGAAGGCTAGCGACTCCATCGATTTTTTTAGGTGTTGAACACTATATCCTGATGACGAGCCAAAATATCAGAGAGTTGGGGATAAACAATCGAGTTTATCTGCGGCGTTCAGCTGAATTAAAGCAATAGATTAAAAATTTTATAACATTACAGTAATTGTCGTAAATAGTTAAATACTAATGCTCTTCTTGTTGTAATACTGATAACAACAAGACATTGTAACTATGACTCATAAAGTTGTTAAAACTTCGAGTTAATTAACAAGCAATAAAATAATAAATTAATAACATTTTAGTAGTTACTGAACATGTTAAAGAAACGGAAATTTGCTGTTGGTTGTATTGTTGCTTCCTTTAAAGTGGCACTATCACCGTTTGAAAACCGAAAGAAAATACCGTGGCGACATCTAGCGGCAGTAATATTGTTAATCTTTACAGACGGCTCCCAGGTGCACGACGAGGTACCAAATTTCCACTCAAGAACCGAGGAGGTCGTGGCTTGTTTGTTTCGTTGAAAGAAATACCGTTGTGCATTCCTTCGTTAGGTACGAGCAAGTGCTAGATAGTACTAGATAGCGCTAGATGTTGCCGGGTTCCGCAGACTTTCAATCGGTGATAGTGCCACCTTAGAGCAATATGGGACCCATGTAATACTGAACATTATTGTTTGCGCTTTCGGTAACTATTGCTTTGGCAGAACGATAGTTTTCGAAACTAAAAATCATAATGAATTAACTCAGATTACTACATCGGTTCAAGGGGCCGGCAATATTAAGCTTAGAGTGTCACAAGCTAGGCAAATAAATTTAGATGAAGTAGTTAAAGGGACACCCGGCCTGCCTTATAACATTCCGCGTGCCAAATTACAGCTACGCGCAGATCATCATCCGCGCAATTACAGTGCCAAGGTCGGCTGGGTTGGTAGCTGCGTTCCTCGCATAGCTGCTGTCTCGGCTGGCTTTGTGAATAGTACACGAGACAGAATCAATTTTTTTTAAAATCACAATTTATAATTTTCTAGGCTAGTGTCTTATAATTTTGCTTCGGTGATCTATCGGAATAATTAATTTTAATTTTTACCGCATTAGTCTATTAGATTTTAGATCTCACGGTAATTATTAGAAAGTTAGTAGATGTACACACAGAGATGAAACGTCATGATTATTGTACGCGCGCAAGGCGCCATTTAGTGACGGATCGTTAGTAAATAAAGTTCCATTATATTCAACAGAAAATCTCCTGGACGCCACATTTAAAAAAGGATTTTTAGCAAGTTGTAATGCAAGTTGCACATTTAAAGTAAAAATTAAATTAAAAAATTTAAGCATTAAAATTCACGTGTTTAATTTATCATAAGTTTGTTTGTGGGTTCCTGGGTGACGAGGCACACACTGGAATTTTGCAGGGGGGCGCAACATGATGTAGTTACGCGATTGGTTAGACGATGGCGTTCGGCAACAATGAGGTAAGACTTTCGCTGTTTACCCGAATGGCGAAGCCACGAGGGCAATAAAGCGAAAGTCTTACCGTACTGTTCCCGAACGCCATCGTCTAAAATATTTGTACAACGACGAGTTGGAGCTTTAATGAGTGAGCCATTGTTTCAATAAGGCGACGGTGTTAGTGCATTGTTGCCGAACCATCGTTGAACATATTTGTACAACAAAGATTTCCATTGTCAGTAACCGAGCCATTGTTGTGATAGCATAACGAGCCATTGTTGGCAGGAATGTTCTTGGCTCCAACTCCGTTTTTAAAACTCAATAAATAAATGTCATTTTAACCAACTTCAACTCTTTCCTTTGGGTCTTATTTCAGCAGTAATAAATATATTTGTTGGAAACATTGATACGTAAATATTGATACGCAAATATTGATAGCAGCAGTAGGTTAGATTTACTTACATACGTAAGAACCAAAGGCCTTCGTTTTCTTACTTACGTTAAGTAAGAACCCCACACCTTCGTTTGCTATGCCTAGAATTCTTTTTTCTTATTTTAAAACTAAATAGTTGTTCATTTATAATGTGAAATAGTTTCACAATACTTTCGAAACGATTTGGGATACGTTAATATGGACAGCGATTGTATTTTTACTAATGCGGTAAGACACTAAACGTGTAATTATAGGACGGAGAACCAAATGGGGTCGATTAGTGATAAATAAACGTATACTCAATGTGTAACAATTTTGGCTTAGGTTTAATTCAAGTTGAAAAGCTCGACGTTTAATAAATAAATCTACATAATTAAGGACGTATGATGTGCGTGCGTGCGTGTTTGTACCTCTATTCCTCCGGAACCAAGGCACCTACAAAGATGAAAGTAGGACCAAACGAAAGATAATTAAATTTCGCTTTTAATAGGCCTATTTTCATCGCTGTAACTTGATATTATCACCCTCAAATATGCGAAAAACCCTGAAAAACTAACGTCAAAGTTTTTTAAACCCTCTTGATGATTGTTCATGACGTCATAGTTTGTTCATGAAAACCTCCTCGAGCGAAGAGAGATGAACTGGAAAAGAATGCACGGACAACGTATTTCGCAACAAACCACATACACATCTTAAAATTGGTTTTGTATTAACTGATTTGATGCAGGGAAAAATCAAAACAATAGATTTGGTTTTAAAACGGTGTTTGCGCTGATTGAGTGAGCGAAGCGAACGAAATCAGCCTTTGTCATCAGAAACAGTGCTTTTCTGATAAATTGCTTGATCTTAACTTTTTGCTCGACTCCTAGGACGTAAAAAAATAATACTGACCTTCTCTCGAGATAACCGATATCTCATACATACACTCTTATAATTTGCTTGATCGTTTTTTATGTGGAAGGTCTGTATCATAAGTGTTGCAGCAAGAAATCTCCTCGAGCGCAGCGAGACGACGCGGAATGAGCGAGCGAAGCGAGCGACTCCGCTAGTTAAAATTAATGAAAACCATGACAGACGTTCGTGTCAGAATGGCTAGCATAAGGCGTTGTCACGATTTTTGCGGAATGGCGAGGGGGGGGGGGGGGGAGGAAGCGGACAACGGGAGTCGGGTAGGGTGAGAGCTAGCTACCAACAAAAGTTTGTACGGTTCAGACTGACTAGCAAAACAGAATCTGTTCTAAATTTTAGTCAAGTTGTGACATCGTTTGCAAATAACCGTAATAAAAATCGTAAATAACCTTTACAGTTCAGTGTCATGATGTTTTCGTGCTACAAGAAAAATTAAATTAATAAAACGAAAGCATTTTCTTGTTTAATGAAAACCAGATTTTTACGGTGCTGTTCTTAATTTTAATCGAGGCTGTAACGTCCATTTTAACATCTGGATCATGCGTGATGTTCTTTAATTCATAAGCGGGCGTGATATCCAGGCGTGATATACAAGAGCAGGCGTGAGATGCGATTCGCTCCTCCTTTTGCATCTCTGTCCTAAACCATTGTTGCAATGCCGTCATGTTCTATTGTTAAAGGAGGACTGAGATCGTGAAATTGGGTGATAATTGGACAAAACATTGTTTTTTAGGCCTAATCGCCGGTGCACACGTGCGGTATACCGCATTTGCGGTATGGTTTACATCCCATCTGTTGGGTACTGCACACGCACCTGCGTCGACGTTGCGTTACCGCCCGCCGCTCGTGCGGTCGTTTTGCACCGCAATTCCCCCCGTCAACGCAGCGGTACCGCAGCGTTAAAAAAACGCAATTGAGTCTCTGAGTACCTTGGGTGACTTGAGCGGTGCGCACTTCCGCCGTTTACCGCAAAAGCGTTACCGAAAATGGCGTCCAATTTCGAAGTAATAGACATGGAGTTGCTTATTGGGGGAGTAAAGAACTATCCTGAAATATGAAATGTTTCTGCAGAAATGATTGAAAACTCATTGGGAAGTAATTAAAGAACTTATCCGAATTTTTTAGTTAATCTGCAAAGGATGTATAACATTTTTCCCTGGTACGTTCCCAAAATTCGTAGCATTGGTTTTAAAATATATTTTTTGTTCACGAGGTAGGCGAAAAAAACAACATCGTCTCGGCATAGGTTTCAACAAGAATTTTTAGGGTTCTTGGTTCAAACTATAATTGAAACCGAAGCGGCTCCGCAGTGTCAACGCGCGTTAATAAAACGCACGTGTGCATTGACTGGCTGCGTCACCGCAGCGTCGGCACGCGTCCAAAAAAACGCACGTGTGCACCGGCGCTAAGAAACCCTCTCTCAAAGCTTCATAGCATGATAGCATCACTAAAGGTGTCGTTTTAATTCAGTGCCCCTTGTAGCTAGCCGCTCCTGATACTTGCTCCTTAGCCGACATAGCGTTATAGTCGCATCTCGATATGGGCGTTTCCTTGAACATCAAACTTTCAAAACCCTGTCTAGCCAACTCGTAACTTGCTGCATCCCGGCACAACAACAATTAAAAAAAAATTAAAGTATAATTATTAAGCTGTAGCGTGAAAGGCGTTTCGCCCACGTTTCATTCACTTCCCGCTCTAGTTGGCTTTGTGGCTCCGCCATCATCGTGGCAGCAAACCTTGAATTAAAAACAGGCTATCCCCGCTGGCAGCCACTGACCTTGTTCCAAGTCTTATTCCTTCCCGCCAAACCGGAGATGGCGTGAGGTGTTGGGCTTACCCGCACACGAAATGTGAAATGGTTTTCGCAGAAGGGGGCGTGTCCGGAGAAACCACTGCACCAGGTAAATAGGAGTAAAATAACACGTGACTGTAACGGACGTTCCCCATTGATTACGAGCGTATGATGGGTAAAATTTCTGGAATACCCGAATTTTAGTTTGGAAATACCTTTTTTCTTTGCCAGTGCTTTCTTTCTACCAAGAATTCTGTTCTATAAATTCTTGTTTCTACTGATTATAAAGGGTAACACTGGCACACTCGGGGAAAGGAGGGGGGAGGGGGGTGGTTTAGGGAGGAAGTACCCAAAGTTAGTAAAATTTGGTAAAATTAGACAAGGCATTTACTTTCATTGAAAAAAATCTGGAATAAGGCTTTTTATATGCTTCAGAGGCCTAAAATTGCTGGAAAAGTGATTTTACAGGGCTCCGGTGGGACTTAAAGCACCTCTCCTTTCTCCCTACACCCTCAGCTGAATTCTGGGACACCATTTTGAATTTCAATTTTTCCCCCTCCTCCACAAAACAAACAAAATACTTGCGCGTACCACTGAAGGGTAAAGGGCAAGGGGAGGTGGGGGAGGGGGAGGCTGCACAAGTGACCCCCTAGCCCCGAGGTTAAGAATACAACTTTGTAAAAGTAAACAAATAAGGCATTTCATTCCATAAAACACAACCTGAAAATTGTTTTTTTAAACATTTCAAAGGTACCAAAATTGCTGATGAAAGTGAATTGTTTTACAGGGCGCCAGGGGACTAAAAAACCCCTTCTGCTCCTTTAGATCAATTTTCGACCCCTATTTTGAGTTTTAATACTTTTTGCCTCCACCCCAAAAAAGTAAAAAAATTCTTGGCTGCGCCATTGAAGGGTTAAGGGCAGGAGGGGCCCCCCCCCCCCCCCCGGGCCGCCCTCAAGATCCGCCCGTAGGAGAAAAAGTTGGTAAAGCCCCTATCAGTAGCGAGCACAGACATCCGAGAGGGCAGGGGCAACTTCCAGTGAAAGGGCACCCTGAGTCTGTATTTTTCTGGGGACTTTTTTTTATTTTTTATTTTTTTTGCTTGTCACTCACTTTTTGTTTTACCATTTTTGGCCCCTTTCTTGGGGTTCCTTGCTTCCTTTTTGCCCCTTTTAGAGCTCTGTAGGCCCTCTCCCCTCGCTGCGCCCAACATTTTTCAGTACAGGAAAGCAAAATATGGCATGTTCTTTCTTCAAAAAGGGGCATTTTTTTTCAAAAAAGGGCAGGGGCAATGCCTCTCCCCCATGTGCACGCCTCCCCTCCCCCCTACCCCCCTGTATCAGTAGTAATGTCACGAGTGCGTAGTTTTTTTTAAATCCATAAAATGTTTTTATCCCCGAGTTGCATTCCGAAGCGGGAAAAATACTGAATTCCTGCGCAGTGTTTTTTATCAGCTTGGGAATGTAACAAGGGTTGAGAACATTTAATTGCATTCGAATTGCAAAGAATGCTCGAATTGCATTCTTTTGAAACGAGAATGTGCCGTCTCCTAAGCAGCTTTGTTTTCCCAACGATCCGCCACATTGCCGAAAAAAGCTTGACTCATCACCGTGAAAGCTGATGATTGTTGTCAGACAAACATTGTCAGTCACGGCGCGTCAACATCTGGGAATCTAGCTGTTGCAGACATAGGGCCTTAGGGCTTCGGGCAGATGACCAGGAGTGGTTAACGCTCGTTAAACCCTTTAAACCCTTTTTGTCAGTCACGGCGCGTCAACCAAGGTAAATACTGTAGGAGTTTCTTTTTTAAAGAAAATATTCTTTCTTAGATTTAAAATAGAATATGATCCGTAACATTACTAAGTTTCACTACAATTATTATTACTGATTTATTTCCAACTATTTCCGGTTAATTTAAGTGCTGCATAATATTTTACGTACTGAGGTTGCATCTAGCCTAAGGCCCTTGGTACGAAAGCTAATGCTGGCTGTCACCATGGTAACCAAAGATTAAGTGCGCGTCTCTGGGACGCCAAATAAAGCATGTGGAACACTACTCCGTTCCATTCCGTCCCGTTCCGAAGACTGACGGCAACGGATTGTCCAGCGCACACTGCCTCCGTCGCAAACCGTTTCAGTTGGCTCTGCTGAGCATTTAAATTTTACCGCGCCCAAATTGGCAATGCAAGTGAAGAAGGACTCGTAGTGACCTTAAGTAGGTAATCAAACAGAAAGTCGTAGTAAATTAGGTATTATTAATTCTTTACGCTCGGGCATGATGACATTTAAGTCCAGAAGGCAACTGAAATAGGTTCGCATCTGTGTTTAGTAGGGGAAAAGCGTCGTACGCAGGCGCGTGCCGGACGACGACGGCCGTCAACTAATGGCAGGTGCGTACACTTCTCCGATGCGATCAGTTTTTAGGTGAAAAAATTCTGCCTCGAGAATCCCGTCCGTCAGCCAACGGGTCGTCATGGAACGGGACGGAGCAGTCCACACGGCTTCTCTATTTTACATGCTTGTAATCCAATCAGACATTTGACGGCCTGTAACGTAACGTGACGTGACGGAACGGAATGGAACGGAGTAGTGTGCTACAAGCCTTATGCGTCACTTGACTATCAAGTATACGTCCTATGTGTTTAGAAATTGGTTTAGGTTTACCCAATGTAGTAATTTCGTACTTTCGTTATTTGGCAGAGGCCGGGATACCAGCCGAGTCAACCGGAAAAAGAAGTGAAGTGAAGTGAAGTGAAGTGAAATTTATTGTTCGCATGGTGAATACAAATTATATGCAATAGATACGGTAGCTGTCAAGGAGATACTAACATTCAATCTGAATAAATTTTAAAATACGTGAATATACAAATATGCAAGTAAAAATATAGAAAAAAAAAAACCATTTGGAACAAAAGTTCTGCTTGAGTGAAACACTCGTGCGCAGCGCAGCTGAGAAAAAAAGGGGGAAATCTCGGTAATGAGAAACATTGTATGATAATACAATAATTGTTTTTAATGAAGGCATCTATTTCAAGACTTTCCACATCGCCCATACCAAGCAGCCATGATAGGAGATCTTTGCCAAATCTGTGCACACTAACACTCTTTCTTATGTCCTGTGGTACTTGATTATATATTTTTGGAGCAATGTATGTAAAATATTTATGGGCAGCCTCTGTATTAGTTTTGGGTACAATCACCTCATGATCACTTATAGCACGAGTAAAATAACAGCTAGGAACTGAATGACATAGTGATGAATTATGTGTATAACAAACGATTTCAAGATTTCAAGAAGATGGAAGGACGAAGCTGTCAGTTTAATATGATAAGTTAATATGATAAAATACCCGGTGCTTGTTTTACTCGATTTAAGGAGGTTTGATTGGCTGGTGGCTGCCGCTTACTGGCCTCCATTGGTTAACCGCCGTCAAAAAATTATGAAGGTACTAGCATCGTACCCGGGTTTTCTTTCGTCCGCTGTTTGGTTTGGCCCGTGGTTGTTTCCCACTTTTCGGTCGGTGTTGCGTGAACATTAACTGCGACTGGGTATTTTTCTTCCTGTAAGTTTCCCTTTTCCTCCCATCTTCTCCCATCCCTTTCATCCCATCATCTCCCTGCCCTCACCCTCCCCTCTCCCCTTTCATCCCTTCCCATCCTGTTACCCACACAGACGCATGCCCCACTCCCTGTTCATCGCTTTGGCTTGTGACGTCATTTATCACTGTTGCCTGAACGTTGACTGAGCTTGGTTGTTGTTTAGGATGTTGTTGTTCAGTTAATGGATAATCATATGCTTATTGGTCAAAGACGCAATGGCCCCGCACACGGGCATTTGCCATTCAGGGCCTCCTCGTCACTCTCCATTTATCGCTTTGGCTTGCGTAATCCTTACCGTGTGAAAAAAATAACTATCCTTCGTGCGTGACGTCATTTAAGACATGCCTCTGCGATGACCGCGTAAGAGCAAATTGTTATTCGAGGCAACAATGCACCAAATTCAATTTCTTTTCAAGGCAACAACGAACCAGTTTCAACTTCTAGCCAAAGATATTGACACACTCGCCGTTTTCAATGTAAGTAGGAGTTCTCCTTTCGGGGGTCGTCGTTGCTTCATTTCTGCTATGAGACTTTGGTTTATAATGTAAGATATTCTCCGTGAACAATTCTGAATATTCGCTTTTTAAACGTTTCAGAGACACTAAAAGCTTCAAATGAGTTGTTTTAAAGCGCTCCTAAGGCTTTCCCCACTCTCTAGTCCCTTTAGTTAAATTCTCGGATCCTATTCTGATTTTTTTTTTTGTAACCTCTAACAATATTCGTGGGTGGGCCACTGAAGGGTATCAGACTATATTTACATTATTTTGTGTGTTAACAATAATATGCAATAATATGCGGCCTTGCAGTGCTGGAAACACCGGTTCTCGTCAGATCACCGAAGTTAAGCAGCATTGGCCTCGATTGGTACTTGGGTGGGTGACCTCCTGAGAATCCATTCCGGGTGTTGCAGACATAGGGCCTTAGGGCTTCGTCGGGCAGATGACCGGGTGCGGTTAACGCTCGCTAAAATCCTTTGACCTTTTTTTTGATAATATGCATTTATGAACAAACTCAATGCTAAAGTTATGGTGCATACAGAATTATGCGCAATTTAAATGGTAACTCGGGCGATTTCCATTTTTATACGAGAATGAGAAACATTTTTAAATTCCTAAATTCAAAAAGAACAATTGATAACCGTTTCATATTGTATTTTATATTAAAGAATTCGAAAGTTCCTCTTTGTTACTGTTTTTTTTTGTCGCTAGATGCCGTTGCCAAGCAACCGTCTGACATTAACGAGGATGTAAATAACCATTGCATTTTACAGACGTTATATTACGTAGCCTACTCGATTTTTGGATTGGATTTTAAAGGGCAATTACACAAATTTTTACTTTCACGTATCACTTTTGTGCGACATATACAATAACTGGACACGAAAGGAACGATGGGAACACGTCACACGTATGTTGGATACAACAATTTCAATATTGCATCAGGAAAGGATGCATTGATAAAAAGTGCCTCATCCTTACGTTGTCGATTTGCTGAAACTGAGCACTTTATGAAAGCTCATCGAACTGCTCAGCCATCAATTTTAACTTTGGAGTAATTACCTTACTTCGTTACCCTCACTTGAGCGCATCAAAAGCGACCACTTCCATTAATAGTGACTCATAGGGATGGGTCGGTTTCATTTTTTTGACTTCGGTTCCGGTTTCGGTTTTCATGCCAACAAAACCGCGGTTTCGGTTTCGGTATCGGTTTTTGCCACCCTCCGCCCCAAGCAGATAGTTCTCGTTTTTTTCTTGTAACAGTAGTATTACTAGCTTTTAACTCACTTCTGCTTTCACTTTCAACAGCGTCATAGACCATGGGTCTAGCTGGGACACCATTCTCTTCTACTTTTTTCGTTTTAAATGAGTAGGAGCTTTGCTGTGAATTCTACGTAGAAAATTAGAATTATTAAAAAATTCAAAACAACAAATCAATCAGTCTTTGATTTTTTGAACACCGTATAAAAAACCGGCTCAAAATCCGAATCGGTTTTTCAGTAAACACCGAAAATTCGGTTTCGCTCACTGACCCATCCCTAGTGACTCACACATCATTGTTTTAGCAAGCCCTACGTACTCGCTCCGCGTTTCTATCAAGAGTACTCGCGATTAAAACGTGGTGCGCTATCTGCCAACAAACTGGCGTCGCCAACTACTTCCGCACAAATCCAAGATGGTGGCGAACTGTGATCACCAGGTTATAGCCTCTTCACAGCCACAGAGCAGCACAAACACGAAGCAGTTCGTCTAAAGTATCTTCTTTATCTTTAGAACTGCTATTTTATTTTTGTCCCACGCGTGTCCCGCTAAAATTTATGCGGTATCTAAAACTGAAGTTGTAATGAAGTTAGCCGCTAGTTGAGTTTCGTTGTTTCGTACCTCACTTTCCATAGTCGAAACCGAAATTGAATATAACGACGCTGCAGTAGTGACGCTAGAGCTTTAGACTCACACTCACAGTCACTTCCGCTTAAGTCGGCAGTTGATGCTCTCGTGGCGAATTTGAGAAACTCGAGTATCTGTTACGTATTTTTGGATGCGGTACTTGAGCGGTAAGTGTGGTAAGTGGGTTATTCCGTAACGAAGTGTGGTTAAAAATCCAAGGTTTTGGAACGTAGTGGATAAATGCATCTATGTGTCAAATGGTGGCCAGTGTCACAAAAGAAGTATTTTAAAAACATATACTCACCATTGTATGCTCAGCCAGGGCTCTCTACAGTGCTGGACGGATCTTGGATGAAAACTAACATTACGCGAGACTGGGTTGGCAACAGAGACGTCAGGAAGGATAAAAGTTCGAGGGGTGTAAACAAGAAATTTACCGACATAATTTTCCATTTAGCCAAAAATTTATGTAATTTTTCCGACTGATTTGCCAACTGGCCAAACTCTGTAACTGAACAATTTGCCAGAAGAGCCCTGTATTTTTTTCCAATATGGAGATCACTGAAGCAGCAGATTCTTCCTCGCTTTAAAGAATTACAGCCTCATCGTTGACAATAGTAAGAATAACACATTGGTGACCCTCCATCTCACACGTTGGATTCGGACATCATCCGAGAATACTGACCATTAGAGACCACTAAGGAGCCAAATGAACTTTTATCTTTGATAGTGGATGTGTATACATACCACTCAACATCAGAACTTTATTTTATAGATGCAGGGTAGATTTTATTTCACATACCTTTACTTCGTAGAGTTCTTCACAGTCGTTTTGTTTTGCAACTTTTAATATTTTCTGAATTCGATATTGAACTTTTGTTGTGTTGAAATAAGTAGCCCATCAGCTTTTAAATGAGTAATTGCAGTTGGTTACTTAACATGAAGCTATTATTTTTGTAGTTCAGATATTAAATATAAAATTATTACTCAGTTTTAGCACTAGTTTTCGTTACTACTCTAAATATTTATTCATCAGTTTGTATTTTGTCTTCTTCAATTGACAACTTATTGCACAACTTAAGGCATGGTGTACCAAGAATTGACATTTGAAGGATGTATTCTTGTGGCCGCAAATGGACGTCACATTCCAAACCTCCACACATCTCTTCTGGACATCTCAGATTCGACCTGACCACAGTTGGACGTTTTGGACCACTAATGGACGTCCAGTGGACGTAGAATGCTGTGTAGGGTGTTTGAAGTGGCAAAACCTATCTTACACTCCCAACTCACTGCAACAGTTTGAAAAATATGCCTTAGGATCAGCTTGAATCAGCTTTCGAGGTAACTAGCGACGTAAGGACCAAGTTTTTGTGGTAACTAGCATCAGGCACATCTCCTCACGGCGGAATTGTAAACTTAACGGACACTACAAGATGGACACTTTCCAAATACACTGGACATCATCTGAGTAAATACAGAATTAACTGACTGATACCGACGTTTCTTCCATTTCACTTACCCATAATCCATGACACACTATCGGTGCCGTACAACGATGTAGCAACACCGATAGTGTGTTGTGGATTGTTTTTAAGTAAAATGGAAGAAACCAGTTTTCTTTTCCGCCTTCTTATGGAGGTGCATGAAATAAAGGCCAAGCCACGCCATACCATTTTTCGTCATGTCGATCATCTAATGCGTAAAATGCAGCCTGTTACCACAACACAGAGCCTCCGTTCTATCTTCGACTTGTTTCGAAAAAATTCATATTTTTCCGTTTGACGGATGCGTGAGTTGTCTATCAGCCATCAGATCTCGTCTTTCTCTTGGCGCTTGAGACAAGTATGGTGGCTGGCTGCACACACAATCATTTAAAATGAAAGTTGAAAAGAATAATTCTAAAAAAATTTGTAAATAATTTGTTGCAAAACAAGCACGCGCACATTTTTTTTTAGTGGCAAGAATGACTCCTATTCACGGCGTACGTGCATAGATTTACATTTGGGCATTATATTCTTTTAATCCGAGGAGTTGGGAGTAAATCGATCAGCAACAATACAAGCGTTCATGAGTGTTTTGTGTCTGCATTTTGCAGCGTTGCTTTGCCGGAGATGGCGACAGAGAACGGCCAGTGACATTGTAGTGTGGCCTTAGAGGCCATGCCTCCAGGGACGTTGAGAAGGTACTAAACCTTTACATCCTTGACGCCACACAGCACTGTTTTATCCTCCATGTCCGTTGTCAGATGCACAAGATGTGGCCTGTTGGCTTAATGGAGAGCCTCCATTGCACCTCCGAACATTTCGTCCTCTTCCGTTTGATGGATGCGTGGAGTCGATCATCAGCCAATCAAAATGCTCAGCATCACACTTGTCTGTCGCTTGGAGCCTGAGACAAAGGGAGTGGTAGAAATAAATAGGCCGGCAAGCAGAAAAGCATTCGGAAGCGGACAGATGTGGCACGGGGCTTCGTTTTGCAACATTACTTTGCCGGAGATGAGATGGACAATGGGCATGGTAATGTTGTGGTGTGGTATCGCTGACGAAAAATAGCAAAGTGGGAGAGCTAAACCAAAATTAGACTGAACAAATTCTTCTAACGGAAGCTGGGGAACTTTGGGGTTTAAGTTAGGGTAAAGAGACTTAATAAAAAGGCTTACTTTAGGTTGGGGGAAAATAGCCTAACCAAAATTGGGCCTACTAGAGGCCTAACAGCCAAAAATCCCTCTAACTAGGAGACCTAGCAGGGGTTGAGGGAGGACCAGCCAGTTGACTGGCCCGAAGGCTTTCTGATTTTCCATGCTGGCCCCCTTGCTTAAATACGTTTTGGTAACCCCTGACAACCGCGAAATGGCCAGGGTATTATGGGTAATAGAAAGTTCTAAAAGGTTCTAGAGGCAGGAACAGGAAATATAATTACAAGGCATAGATAATGTCCACCTATGTAAGATTAGACACACAAGACTAAGATTGACCATTGGCCCCAGCAAACATGCAAGTAAACTCAAGATTTGCGACAATCGCCTTAATGCTTGTGCATGAATGCAGGGTGAGGGGTTCGTGTGGCTTGTATCGCCTACAATATTCTACAATCTGCAGTTGCGTTAGGCATACCTGTAAAAAAAGAACCCTCTTCCGAGTAAAAATCCTGAAATAAGAAGTCAGGTCAGCTGCAGAAAGGGAGGTAGGTTTATTCATTAGGCGGAAAACATCAAAATAGAAATGATCAGATAGTAGGACATGTCAAACATGCATATTGAAGGCATTGGTGGTCGCAAAGTTGGTTGGTTGTGTATACAATGAATATATTTTCGGTACAAAATTTACGTACTATTTATATATATTTATATATAGAATAGTTTCATAAAAGTTTTGACGCAACAAGATTCGTAAAGCTTCAACAGCTGAGATGACAATTATAATGTTATATATAGAAAAGTCTACATATATCCTTTTCGTACAATTTTTTTTTTACGGGCTAAAATTGTGACGTTTCATATCTCAGGTTGAGAATCACACTGGACTTTGAGCACATAATAGTAATAATTAAGTAATTAATCATAATACACACTTGTAATAATTAGAGAAAACATAACCGAAAAAAATTAGCTTTTTTTCGTTATTTTAAGAAGTTATCACATGGCAAATGCAGACACTAATCACTCAACATGTACAGACTTAGGAATCTAGCCACACCGACAGATAATTGTTTGGATGTAATTGAGGTAATGGACAGAAATATTGAGTCCTTAAATTAATTTAAGAAGCTCGAAAAAAAAAAGGTTCAAAACTATGCGATATCATATTATGTTTTGTTTCGTTCTCTTTTTTTAATGAATGTTTTATTAGGATACAGGCCTACCAAGAATTAATACCAAATAAAAAGTCAACTTCGTCTCGACTTTTAATGCTCAGTTGAACGAAAACTTGAAAATTGTGCTGTAAACCATTTTCAAGTTTTTGTCTTTATAGTGTCCGCGGCCTATCTTGAGTTCGTCCGAGAACGACACAGATAATCCATTGTATGTTTTTGGCGGCAGAGTGTCTTGTTGATATCCAAGATGGTTACGAAAACAATGGCGGCTGTCGATTAAACCTGCCCCCTCCCGGAATACGTAGCCGCTCATAAAATACCAACAGGACTCAAGATAGGCAGCGTACGCGTCAATTTAAGTTTGAACTGTTGCTCAGGAATTAACTCAGCAGTTGATGTTACCGGTTTAAATGGCAAAAACTTTGTTGGAATTCTCAACAAGTTTTGTATTTGGTAAAGCTCTCTTCCCCTTTATTTCCAAAATTCCTAAAAATTTCTTCTGTTCTCACCCACTCTTACCAGTCGGTTTGGGTAGATTCTTATGTATAATACACTCATTATTAGTCAAAGATACCTATGCATGCTTTTCTACAGTCACATCTTCTAACAATGCTTTTAATAAGATTTTTAGTTTGGTTTGCTCGGATTTCTACTGTAGTAATAATAAGTCTGGGAGAGGAGGAATCCGCTACACACGAATGGACTGTAGAAATTCTATAGCGCAAAGATGCTGAGATGCTGATGCAGATTTACACTGAAGTTAGACACAATTAGCCCACTAACAGTAGACTGACGTGTTCCAATTTGTATAGCAGTCACCAAATTGTACAAAGTTACACTGTTTGTTCCTTAACAGAATGAATTTACTATTGTTTAATTTTTTTGGGGGGGTCACCCAATTTAGGTGAGATCTAGACTAGATTTTCTAATTAAAGGTCAGTCTAGTTAGGCCTAGTTTCCTAGTCAGAGTCACGTTAAATTTGGTCAATTCCATACCTAGCTTCGTAGTTCGGGGGGGGGGGGGGTCAATCTAGTTTCTGTCAGGTTCTAGACTCGGTTTACTGTTTAGGTTTCCAACTTGAGGTAATTGTTTCCAATTTTTTAATATTGTTTAACTTCTTGCGGACAAACAGAATTTCAGATTCATACACAGATGTAAACTATGGCTGTGTGATTTTATAGCCCTGTTGTTTGTAAATGGCAATGCTAAGCTATGTTACGTAATTTTGATTTTACACCTTCAGATGTATCCGACTGTATATCAGCCAAAAGAAGATAGATTCAATGTTAGAAGACAAAAATGAGGAATTTTACTTGGCACAGAATTATCAACGTAATGATCTCGATACAATAACTTTTCTATACAATTCAAACCGATATTTAAAAAAAAATATCACGATATATATGTGATTCTTCACATTTTCAGCAATATTTTAGAATGTCCTATCTTGTAATGGGTAAACAAAACAGTAATGGATATCCTTACCCGCTGTGAACAAATCGCGATAGTATTAACATGGAGCCTCAATGATTCCTTTTGCATTCTTCTCTTGCCGAGCCTTACCAAAAGCATCTTTGCTTTTTCTTTTGCATACCGAAACAACAGACATGGATGGTGTCTCAGCAATTTTACGTGAAGAACTGGTGCTCAAACTTAAACTATTGGAGGTAAAATTGAGGTTTGAGATTTACTGTAGGTACATCACAATGTCTAGGCCTAAAAAATCCAGTGTTTTGAACTTTTTTTCAAATCTCAGCTTGCTGCAATCAACGTCAGCATCTAACCTTCCTAGAATCAGCATCTTTGTGTTAAGATTGTAACTTCGCAACTAAATTAATGGACAAGTTTTCAGTTATATTTTTTTGGTTCGATTTTTTAGAGTTGACAGACGTTTGCATAGGGGTCGTGCGGAACAGTGCCAGAAGGAAACATATCTTGTGTCCAAGGAAACCATCGAGACAAAAAAACAACATACACCTATTCAAGACATACATCATAGAGATACCGTTTGTTATTTTTTAACAATAATTATTGTGAATTGGATTGTTGGGAAACACAAAAGCAATAATCAATACGAAAATTCTGTGAATGACAACTTTACATTATGTTTCATAATAATAATAATAATTTCACAGAATTAATGTGATAAAAAACAGAGAAAATAATTCTGTACGAATACAGTATGAACTTTAGAGTATTATCAATTTGGAAGTAAAGAACAAGGTGATGTAAGAACTTATGTCAAGAAAATTAGTTAGCATAATAAACAGCATAGAGTGTTTAGATCAATCTTATGGTAAATGCGCTTGGTTTTGCACTCGTTCCTACTACCTCTTACGGAACTTTACGAAAAAAAACCCACACTTTCTTTTTTACTAGCGTGGCACAACACAAAGACTTAGCCAATACTCTCAGATGCTCACACAAAGTGATCAAATGGCGTGAACAAAATCAGGACAAAAAAAACCATCCTATTTAAAATTCAAACTATCATTCCTGGAAAAATAATGGTGAACTTCAAATGACTGCTGTGCTTCTTTACGCCAATTTCTTGCCTATGCATTTATTTCATTAAAACCGAAAGACATTTTTTTTAATGTTTTTTTTTTATTAAAAATAAATTTTTTGATCCCTCTCATCTGAAGCAAATTGAAGCTCGCATGGATGAACCTGCACAGTTTTAAACCTACACCCACCCAGGAAATAGGAGGGGCAAATACGAGGATGCCAACCAGGCAATCTCTGATCACAATAGGGAGTCAAGATAACTCCAGAACTGGCCAATTAAATTCACGCTCAGTATTTTGCCTGAACGTCATCACAAGTGACCTTTTTGCCACATTGTTCGTACTAATGCACTCCAGTTAGGGCACGGGTCCCCAAACTTTTCAAACTGAGGGCCGTATAGCACAGTTGCTTATCTTTCGCGGGCCGAAGTTTCCTCGTCTGGTCCTAGTTGGTTCCAGCGGTGCCCATCCACTCCCCCCCCCCTGCGAAATGAGGAGTGACCTTTCCCCAATACCAAACACTGGTTAGTTAAGATAACAGTATTTTGCCACCCCTGACCCTAAAGTTATAATTTCTCCTCACTAAACCCCTATTCCCCATTGTTGGAAACTGTGGGCTTGCTTCACACTTGGCAATATATCGATGTTTAGATTTAAAAGGGGAAACTTCAATGCGAAGTAGTTCACGTAGATGCTCATCAGCCATTCCTAAACGAAATCGCCATCTTTTTTGTTTCGAAAAGTAACCGTCGCTTCACTCAGGAGAAAGGAAAATATACCTTCAAAAGTATAAAATAGCTGAAAAATCGCATTTAGTGAAAATAAAGCACGGGCCAGACAAAAGTGCTTCGCGGGCCGCATCTGGCCCCCGGGCCGTAGTTTGGAGACCCCTGAGTTAGGGGATAGTGAATTACTGAATGCACAGCAACAATCGTGACCATTACCGAATTTTCCTACTGCTTGGTCAGTTTCAATTTCATCATTTTTAGGCCTGCTACTAGTTTCTGTTTTTTAATTTTATATAGTCACAAAGAATCATTGAGAAGACGGCACTTATCACAAATATCTTTCAATTAAGTGATGTAAGAGCTCAGGCTAATAACATCCTTGTTGATAAAGGCGATACCATTATCGGCAACGAATATTTGTTCTTAATCTGGGAAATTCCTAGTTCCAAGAAGACTTACACGATTCTAGGAAGTAAGTCGAGAGTAAAAAATGGAAGCGATAAAACCGAATCAGCTTGTTATCTCTTCTATGGTAGCCTTTCAATGATGTATACACTACTGCGTGTAGAGTCACAGGTGCTTACACCACCATCTGTTTTTTGCCGGAAATATAACACCCACGCCATTTTGTTCTAGGTCATTCATATATTATCACTTTCTCTTTACCGTACCATACTCACTTTATACAATTTAAAATTTTTACTGTACCCTTTAACAGCTTTTTTGCCAACTTAGGTGTAGGAACAAGTTCAAAAATCACTGCGCAAATCTTTTTCAATAAAATGAGAAAAATTGCTTATAAACGCCATTGACAGGTTATTATTTAGAAGTGGAAAAAGTACAAAAAAACGCACGTGCTGCCACACCATTCGTCATGCGAGCTAAAGCAAGCGTTTGCAACGTGTTTGAGAAAACAAATAGACGGACATTGGTTACAGAATAAGTATGGAAACGGTAGGCTTCTTTCAGAAATGGTAAAACATTACAGTAACCAGATTCAAGAATTCGTCTCCATCATCAGCAAGTAGCTTATATGACACACCAACAATGCACGTTACCACCACCGCGATTCACTACCTCCAAAATTCAATACATCTGAGAGTTAATTAATTAATTTATTGAATGACAGCAATAAAGACGTAGCTTTAAACCTAGAAAATTACTACTGCTCATTATTTTTGCAAATCCCACTTTAACAATTTTTTTTAAATTATTATTCTCATTACGTCAGTTAGAAAAATTTATGTCGTAGTAATTAATTTCATACTTATAATAATACAATTTAAGCGCAAGACGGGGCGTCGGACGAGCGTCTAACTGGAAAATCGTCTAATGGGATAATTGTCTAATATCTGCAAAAATAAAAAAATCTGGAAAATCGTCTAAACGTAATATCGTATAATGGATAACCATCTAAACGGAATATCACATAATGGATAATTGTATAATGGATAAACGTCTAACTGCGGTTTCTGATGTTATATGTATAGCCGCAGCGAGCGAGGCAGGGACATTAGAAGATTTTCCATTATACGAGTTTCCTGTTAGACGATTTTCCATTATACGAATTTCCTGTTAGACGACTTTCCGTTATACTGTTATACGGTATACGTTCTTCCAATTATGCGATTTTCCAGTTAGACGATTATCCCTCGCCCCCGCAAGACAGCTTGGATGAGAAACGAGCCATTTTCAAATCAATCACAAATTTCTTAACATTGGTTGTTGCGATAAAATTTGCACGTAAAATGATAGAAGTCAATTTTATGTGAATAGCCCTTGCTTTTTTAACAAAACATTTATCTTTAACACAGCTTTGTAAATTGACCATTTAAACTCTGTAAACTTCATTTATTCATTATTCATTCACTACTTTCAAGATGTATCATTCACAATTCCTGCACAAAATTATTCATTTTAAGAAACAATTCCCCAACCTTCTTTATAGTCCACCTTTCAAACAGATATGTAACGATAGCTCACATAGCATACAAGCTGCAGTAGCGAAAAGTTGAACCACACCATCGGGCACGGAAAAAGGCGTACGGTGCTAAAAAATAGTTATAGAATCTTCTCATTCTGAATTATTTCTTTGAAATGATAACTCACTTTCAAGCACAGCATTCATAATCATGTGCTTTTTGTAAGTTTCGTTTCAATAAGGTCTTCACAGTTCTAATGGCTAAGCTGAACTTTTCAATAAGTATCTTACCACAGTTACGTCTCCAGGTAGGGAAAAGGTTACAAATTTCTTTCTGTACCAACATTCAACCATTAACAAAGTTAAATCCTATAGAATTTCAATTCCACCGAAACAGGTCTTAACACATTGTACATTTATGAAAAGTAGTCCGGAAACAAATAGGAATAAAATTATCTCATTTACCATGCTAACAGCAACGGCATTTAACATTACCATTTATTAGCTGTAATATAAACATATTTTTTTGGTCAAAATATTTTTAGCCACATCATCAGTTTCGGAAAATATCTCGTTAAATAAGTCACTAATGATAGGTCAGATGGATCATTTGGAATTTGTGCTGCGCGTTCACCACCGATGAGGTCTAATTAAACAGAATAGCTTTTTTTTTTTGGAATTTGTGCACTTCAGTCACCATCTTTCAGGAACTTTGACAGAAGAAATTTATGGAATTTGTGCACCTCAATCACCACGTTTTTAACCCCACACCACCGAATTTTGACTAAATAGGTTACTTAAAATTTATTACCCTCATTTAAAATGTTTTAGGCCTAATCTTAACAGTGTTGGGCTCTTTGATTTGTTCACATCAACCCCATCTTTTAACAGATCTCTTGGAATTTCAACGGAATGGGAAGCCAGCCAAATCGGTTCAAGTACAGTGAATAAATACAGATGCAAACTTACTTCTATTACCTTTTGGATTTAAATGTCAGACAGCTTAAGCGGGAATTGAACCCTGCCGAAGTCTTTTTGCTAAGACTAAGGCTATGTCAGTATTAAGCGGTAGGACCTAGGCCTTAGGTCTCAAAGGTCGTTGGTACAATTACTCTTCAGACGATCTGACATGCAAGTCCAAAATGCAAGGGAAAAAGGTTTGCATCTGTTTTTAATTATTTGAGCAAGACTACCTAGGGTTTTTGCTCAAATTTTAACCCTAAGTCTTGAAGATACCAATCACTACTAAATTTCTGTGATTCAAGTGAACGCGTCCATGTGTTATTAATATGTTGAATTTCTTTACAGTGTATTTTAGAATTTCCCATCAGGCAAATGTTGAAGGAAACTGTACGGCAGATAATAAAAAAAAGTGTGAACAAATACAGCATTTTACGATAGGCTTGTTTTACAAGTGGATGATGCATTTCACATAGGGTTTGAGTTTGGTGATGTTCTGTTTTACGCCCAAGATCCTTTAATTCACAATTGATTGAAAAAAGCTTTTGTGTGTTTTAATGAATTGCAACAGCTTAATAACAGTAGCGGTAAATGATAATCTTGCATTTTCCTCAGTAATCTAGAAAGAAAATGCAACCTAAGAGATCCTTCATCACAGGTCTGGAAGTTATTATGTACTGGGCCTTACTAACCTATTCCCCTACCGCCAACAGCTTTATAGACTTTTCACCCAGATATTTCAGTAGCATTAGATACATTTCTCAGTGAGCATCTTTCGCACAACACAGATGGTAATGTTAGTGTAGTAACATACGGTAAGAGATCAACATAGGAAATGGATGATGACACACGACTTATCTTTTTTGCACCACCAGATAACCTTCAGACTATGTACTTTAGTCAGTCGTTGGACTTGATCCGTCGTCGATTGACTGGTAGACGACCACTCTGACTGACCACTGGGATGTGTTAGCTCACTTCTTTGGGGTCACCGGTAACCCTTCAAAGGGTTCACAGTGGAAGTGGGGACTTAGTTTTTTTTTAACTTCTGCTTGGTGGTGCGGTCTAAAAGTAGTCTGTTGATGCAAAAGAGATATGGAATGGTGGAAGGTACATTCACATATGAAAATTATGCAATTACACAATCATCAATACTTGCTGTTATTTTCTTAAAATAAATACTTAAAGCTAACGGCTAATGTTAAGGTCATAAATGCTGTATTTATAGCTGGGACGTTTCCTTAATTATGGAACCATTAGGAACAGGACATTATCAGAGACCAGCCATTGCTTGAGACCTGGTCACGGCCTCGTTAAAGCGAATGTACTTCCTAGGAGTATTACCATTTGGGAAGAATGCAACTTTCTAACAGATGCCCACTTCTTCTGCGGCATAGTTCACGTGAGAGAGGTAGTGGTACAACTGTAGCGCCGATCAAAAACAACGACGGAATGCACGCACTACGTAGCATATCGGCAAGCGTTGATACAGAAAGCCCTCACTAGAGGGCTACTGCGACTAAATTGAACCATTAGTTCGATCTTGCAGTGAAGTCTGTATAGCTGCCCCTCTTCCAGTTCAAACTTTGGCAAGTCTAAATGAGCCACCTCTCGTACACAAATTGCTTGTTTGGGAAGTTTATTCAGTGCTGCGCCATTCTTTTCCAGTAATAACTAGGAACAACGTTATAAGTAACTGTTCGTAGCTGAGAGTATCAAAGTTTTAAGGTAGCCAGTTGAAGATTTGCTCCGGCATGTTCATGAGGGTGCTGCAAGTGCACAAACCT
>JAHWFP010237693.1:0-17785 GCA_023313725.1 Lithobius niger
CCCTTTGCGTGCCTATGAAGCCTTTTTGTGCCCATCAACCCTTTGCGAACACATTTATACTCCTACACTTTTTGACCGAATAAAACCGTCATTTCCCGATCCACAACAACAGAGCGTGCCACGCAAAATCAACAAACTGACAGCCGTATTCCACTCAAGTGTGAGTGTGAGAGGGGAAAGTTGAGTGCAAACATCAACGGTAAGGGTCAACAATTTTAGTACAACCATAAAAGCGAATGTGAGTGTCCTAACGTCTGAGGGTTTTTCTATAGATGCGTTTTGACCCTTACACTCACATTTAGCCCCACTCATACTTGAGTGGATTTCTGGAATACGCCTGTAAAACTTACTTGCTCTTCTACAGTACCTGTCCACCACCACCCAGGCCATAACTCAACTCCTGTTCCATTACAGCCACAACTCGGCCATCATCTGCAACAGGTGTTTAGCATACAAACGCCAGCAATCCACGCTATCATGTGACCCGAATTGAGGTGTGCTGCGTAATAGCAACAGCAGGTAAAGCCAAACATCCTGCACAAGTGTCTGTCTGTCAAACCACTCTGAGGCTCAAGTTCACTTTTTTTTCACTTATCCTCATCCCTACTTCCTCTGCCTGTGTCTGTCGTATTATTATTCACTAGTTCCAACAAGCAAAAGCTTGATTACATATTGCAATCATACACAAGCAAGTAAACAAAAGACACCATTGTTTTCGGGCTGAGAATTGTGCCGCGTTTTTGGAGGGCATGTTCATTTAACTGTCCAGACAGACAGAAGCAACATTTTTCAACAGAAGGAAATAAAAATAAAAAAACATTTCACCTTGACGGACAGCTCGTTTGCTACCGGAGTTGAACAACGATTAAGCTGCCTCGTAATTTAAATTATGTACTTAAAGCAGATAGTCCGTCCGCTGCCATAGTGAGTTTTCTGTTTATTTGAATGACATTTTACATAACCTAGTTAAGATAGCGTTTTTAAATTCCTACCTTGGGAATTTTAAAATACTGGCTGCTACAGTCAGTGTTTAGAAACGGGACGGACATCCAAACGGGCTGTTAAGTAACAAATAAATACAGATAGATGCAAACATATTTCCGTTGCCTTTTGGACTTAAGTGTCCGGATGCATGAGTGGGAATTAAACCCACGACACGGCCACAATTGCAGCCATGTCAGTACCGCTTAGCGTAGGACTTTGGTCTATGGTCTCAAAAGGTCGAGAGTTCAATTCCCACTCATGCAATCCGACATTTACGTCCAAAAGGCAACCGAATTTATATTCTTTTATCACTATACTCAATAGCAAGCTAGCCTTGTATTCACCATGACAGAAACACTTCAACTTGGGGAAGGAAACTGCTAGAAAAATTAAAAGGAAAAACAAACAACTGATTGAACAAAAATGAGACTAAAATGAAATTAACAACAAATAAGCGAAAATTCAATAATTTTTATTATAAGTCGAAAAAAAATTTACGTAGCGTCTCAAATGGCATTTTGCCGGCTTTGCACTTTTAATCAGCAGGCTGCAAATCTTGGCACAAAATTAAAAATTAGTGTAATGCAGGATCTGATTATATAAATCCTCCTCGGTTGGTCTCCTTCAACTCATAAATAATGAGGAGCCTGTGAGCTGAGATAAATGCCAAACGCGCTCCCTCCGCTTACCAAATCTAATTATTGGGATGCCTCCCACGCGCCTCCAGAGATATTTTTAGTTCTTGTTTTCCGATTGAATTACCAACAACGTCAAAAACTGACGGAATAAACAATGGAAAACAGACAAAAACAAACAAAAACAGAAAAACAAATGTTAAGATCCTCGTAATACGAGCCCATTTTTACACGCCACTTCCTACTTCGGTATCAATGCCAATGGATTTTTACTCTATCGAATAAAAATTAACTAACTCCTACGAAGGATGCGCCTTTTACCACCTTCTGGTCTCAAAAAATGTTTAAAAAAATTTTTGGGGCCTACGAGATTTAAATGCACGTGTACAAGTTTACATTACACCATATGCACCCCCCCCCCCCCCTCACACACACAAATTCCAATTGATTTAAAATCTGAAGAGGGTTTTGAGGAGTGGAAGAAGTAATAGCACGAAGGGGATTCCTATAAGAGGTAAGAGGCACGCAGGGGATCTGCTGAGGTAAGAGGCCGGTCATTATTTATGTCGGGGGGGGGGGGGGGGGGAAAAAAAAAGATGATAGAAACAACCTAATTTTTCGGGCACCCCCCCCCCCCCACAAGATCATGACAAAAAACAACCCCACCCAAGGTCCAAAATATTTTGACCCCCTGCAGCAAAAAGTAAGCTTTTCCTATGCCTTCTCAGGTTAAGTGGAGATGATTTCCTCTATACTAATTAAAAAAATAGTATTTCGCAACGACAGCTTCCCAAATGTGTGGAAAATAAGCCATGACTTACGTATGTTCTTGAAAACATTGAAAGATGAGCAGTATTCTTTAAACCACATTTGGACTAACTTTTGATGTAAGTGGCTTACATAGCAAGGCAGTTCCGAGTCGGCATATATATCCATGCCCTTCACATCAACAACACATACACCATGAAAAATATTCCATGGGGCAAAATCCTGTTTCAGGCAATGGTTTTAAGAACTATTCACCGGATGACAGTACAAATAACGTCAATATCTTTAAAAAAAAAAAAAATGCGTGATGGGTGACCCCAGAAGCTATGGCATGTTTAGAAATTTGACTGATGAAAATGTCATTTTTCAGGTACAAAAATGACTTTCTTCCAGTCTGGTCAGGGTTTTTTTTGTGACTCTCCTTCCCCTTGATGGCTAAATAACCCAGGAAAGTACGATTCGGGATGCAAACGAGTCGGGCATTTCCCCCGTACACAAGAGAAATAACATACAAAAAAACATTGCGCGGTGAACAAATTGACTGTTTTACCCCCTCTCTGCACCCTATAACCCTGTACGATGGCTTTAGAAGACAACCTTGTAGTCTTTTGGAATTAATTTTACAAGTAATATGGCACATGTTTCAGATCTACACTTTTGCTAAGTTATTTAAGAAAAATAAGGCTGCAGGAAATAAACTACAGTAAATCCACACCAGAAACAACAATGGAAGTATGTATATACACTTAAAAACTCCAATTAATTTCACTTAATGTTTCCAAAAAAACTATTATACAGGGTATCCCATAAATATATTGACAAAGGTATAGGGAGGGAGGTAGGGTGGTTATAGAGGAGTCGGAAACAAGGAACCTATCCCCTCCACCAAACGTGCTGCTCATGTCTGAAATTACGATTTGAGTTTACTCCATTGCAAAGCAACTAACAATGCTGTGAAGTTATGTTCTGATATCTTTAGGCGTCTGTGATTTTTCCAGAAAAAACTGCTTCATGTGCAAACCTCTATAATCTCGGTAAAGGTTGATTTTCGGATATGGATTTATTCGAATACAGTTGTTTAACAGTTGCTTGTTTCTGTGCCTATATAACCACCCAACATTAGTCCGTATATGGAACACCCTGTATATACTTCCAGAATGTTTGTTCGTATATAAATGGGGAAAAAATAATACTTGCGCCACCCGAATTCTGTTTTTCTTCACCCCTCACCATCAAAGGAAACAAAGTCATTATTCCATCTTAGTAAACAAACTTTTATCACATCCGGGGAGTTTGTTTACCTGTCATTTACTATACACCTTCATTTCTCATCCATGTCAACTTCTAATTGGCCACCATTTTGTCCTAGTTTTATATAAGGTTGGATCACTTTACGCTATATCGGTATTTAATGATAATTGTTTCTGCTGATATTGGTATCGTTATTTCTACTTACTAAAACCGTATATCGTGGGAACGATAATACCGAAGTATCACTTCCACGAAACTGAACATTTTCGAGAAACAGATGTACTAAAAAAGAATATAAAGGAAAGGGCACGTCAAATCGACACGTTGGTTATTTGCACCCAATCTGACATGTAGTAAAGAATTTTACCTCTTTCTCAGCAAAATTAGTTAGGAGTCAGTATTTTTTTCAAATATGAGATTAGAAGCCCCGACTGTTGTACTGGAAAAATTATTTTTGATGTTTTCAAGTTTTTTTTTATCAGATTTTAAATTACTGGCGGTTCCTTTTGTAAGCTGGTATTCAAGTTACACAGTGAAGCAAGAACGAACCCAATACTACGCTGCAGTGAATAATAAAGGATGCTTGGCGTGATTTTATCGACCATTTTGGTGATAAGAGTGATATTACGATATACCCCGATATATATTTCTTCGTATCGTAACTGAAATTTCAGTACCACCCATTCTTAGTTTTGAACAACAAAAATACTAGCCTGTAGCTTGTACTCGGTGAACACAAAATAATACCATAATTATAAAAATTAACAACGTCCGTATTAATTACCGCTGGCCAATATGGTTTGAACAGTCTTTTAGAAAAGCTCAAGTTTTTTTTTAGGTGCTAACTATGCGAGCACTGTAGCACGCCATCGTCTCGTGCAGGCACGTATTGAAATTTTGAAGAAAAACATGTAGGCGTATACAAAAATGTGCAGGCCTAGACAAAAGAATACCCTGAACATAAATATCAGTATTTTCTTATTATTTTTTAAAATTAATTAACGTGCTCAAAAAGTTTTTTTTCATATAGGCGCTAATAAACTTCGAAATATGCAACCCGTATTGGCCTACGTCAATTATTACGGACATCATTAAATTTTATAATGAGGGTAAGCTCTTCGTTTGCGTTCACGCTGTAAATTTATGGCGAAACTAACACAAAATGTTATTTGCCGTCCCGTTTCAGGGTAGCTAACTATTCCACATCCAACAATTACAAACAACAAGCAGAAATAAAATGCGTCATTCGAAAAATAAATTGCTACGTACTTCAAAACAACACCCTTACTCGAACCGTAACTTACAACAGACCCCAACTTATACGAACAGGCTCAATCCATTACACACCCCCACCTCCCTTCCCCCTATCCGTGAAATCCAAGCCTTCACAATATGGCGGCGCCCGCTAAATCACCGAGGGAGACATCAAACCGCGAGAAATCGGATACTGACCGTAAATTGTGAATCATTGGGGTCAAAGTAGACGGCGTCGTCTCACACCTCCAATCTTTACAACCATTAAACACTAAATCGCCAACACGTTACCACCCCAAAAACTGTAATAGGGTACAAAGTGGTACGAAAACAAGCTTACCATCATCGTTAACGATCCCTCTCGAAAGTTCCCACAAGGACTTGTGAACAGAATTGAGAAAAATCAAGGAATGCAGCATCACGTCTTTGGAGCGCCCAGCTTCAAGTGGCGTTCAGTACGAGCGGCTGCTGCAACGCAGAACGTTCCTTCTTGGATCTCTATGGCAACAAGGGATAGAACCACTTTTCAGGCACACAAACCCACACCAACCACTTGCTCTCTCGCTAGCAAATAACAACGCCGGTCTAAAGCCAGCACTCAACTGAAACCGTGCCAATTAAATTATTGTCACCTAGACGATAGCACCGGGGGTTTTTATGCTAAATGATTTTTTATTACTTGGCTTCACGATCTTGCAGAACTTGTATATGTCGTCCGCTGTAGCCGTCGCGACTTGTCCTCAACAACACGTTTTCCGTCTTGCGAGCAAGTTAATATGTTGTTATATAGACGGTGTTGCTCTGGCATAGTGCCGTTTTTAAAACGACAGTATGACCTGTCATTCACATTTTTAATGTGACAGTCAACGATGAACGTTAACGCGACATCCAACGTGGTTGCTTGATGATAGTCCTCAAGGCTATATACGTGATTTCCAAACAACTCCCCCCCCCCCCCCCCAAGCGCATGAACTTGACCCGAAACGGAAGAATTGTGTTCTAATTTTTCTATATGAAAATTGCGCATCTGCATATGCAAATACAAAATTATGAATGAATCGTTCATTTTATTACAAAAAAAAAAATTACGCTCGCAATAAAAAACCGTAGCATGTTAGGTATTACACTTAGGTAAAAACATGAAGCGATTATTATTCGCGAGCCAAAGCCTAGTGAGAAGAAAAGAACCAGAACGACGCGAGTTGTATCTCAGCAGGCCTTACAAGTCATTTTGAGGCTCATAAGCTCATTTTCTTTCGATTTAAAGTAGAGATTTCATCTCTCAAATCCAGGGAAATCGTTAAAATGGGGGGAAAAAATCATTTAACTGCGTATGCAACAAATATCAATAATATTTTGTATGTTGAGCAGTTTATAATGGCGAAGATAAGTGACAATTGCCAAAATAGACTTCGGTTATGAAACACTGATTTTCCCACAAGCTTTTAAGCTAGTACTGACAAATCAAAATAATTACAAATTAAACAAAAAACAATTTAGACAGACGTAATATTGCAGCATCCTACATACCTTTTGTTCCAGCGTTTTAAGGCAGTGTTAAGAAAAAGCTATTTTATTTCCTACCGGCTGAAACCTCAACCAAGAAGATGTAGGTTGGGATTAGTGTTGGCCGGCTGCATCAACAACTGACTGGAAATTAGATCCACCTGTTATTTTTGAACTCGTGAATTAGTCATTATACCAGACGTGACCCAGGAGGTATATTTACACCACCAACGTTTATAGAGTGCAACACCGAATAACGCAATGGCTGGTTTTAGAACGCAACATTTACTTAAGTTGAAGGTTGGCCAAAGCTACTTCATGAGCTTAGCTTCCTTTTCGATAATGGTCAACTGTCGGTTAAAACGTTCAGTAACACTAACTTCGAAGTAACGAGATCCAAACCACATTTTGTTCGGTTAGAGACACGACGAAGCTAACCACTAGGCTGTACTTGTTCGCTTTGCTCACGGTGCACATCCGACTCCCATTTTTTTCTGTCCGTCTGAAGTGTATATTGCTAGGAAGAGTGACACAGCGTTGACAGCCAATTTACTCCCCAGACCCCCCACCCCCGGACATTTTTTTATGCTACAGTTACGAGCCTAGCTGGGCTTAAGAACGTGTCTAGGAACTTCAGAGTCAAATTATTTTCTCTCCGTTGTCAGGTCTGCGAGGTCAGTTGGCCAGTACGCCCATGCGCTGTAGCGCTTTTTTCTTACTGTTTAGAAAAACCTGTCCTGGATAAATCTTTCCAAATTACACGCCCTTGTGTAGATTCGGGACAAACGACACTTACGAAATCAAACGCAAACGCAATTGAACAATAAATTAAGTCACCCTAAGTTTTTTACTACAACGTCTGTAAAAATCACGAACTGAAGTCTAAAACACAGAAGTTCTGTGCGCGCAAAATTTCTTCCCCGGATGTACTATGAAAATATCATATCATTATCAAAATTGAAATATTATCTTTTGTACGTTACGGAGACTATGCAGGTTTTAAAATATGACACATTGCACTGTTTTACCTCCATAGTTAGCGATTTTCAAAATCTTGGCTAAGCGTTCTCTTAGTTAAATGAAAAGTTTTTTTTTTTTGGGGGGGGGGGGGGGGGGAGGAGGACAGTAAAAAATAAAACTTGGTGCGACTTAAATCCTTCACCTTTCACTACCAGTACGAACGCATCAAACAAGAATGAAAATAACTCAAACCCAGTGGCAAAAAGCGAACTTTGACAGGGTTCCCTGGGAATCTGAGCATAGCCGTGTGGACAGTGTCTTGCCTCCAAAACAAGAGGACACGAGATCATACTGCGTTTCTAATCTATGTACCTTAAAAGAAAGACTACAACAGTTTTCGCACCTGAGTAGTTAGTGTCGTACGAATCCGAGGTGTTAATACGAATCCTAACACCGGAAGAAAAACAAAAAAGAAACAATTACCATTCCTGTGCCCATCCCCCCCCCCCCCGCCGTCTAGTGTTTTTTATATAAAATGCTGCAATTACAATAATACAAAACTAACAAGATTTACTCGCGGGGAAAATAATCTCCCACACCATACCATCCAAGGGCAGTAAGATCCGCACAGCAGCTTTTGGATAACATGCGGCTCCCACATGAATGTCAACAATGGTTCTTTCCCGATAGTTGGACACGAATGAGCTTGTGTCATAGGCGACCTTGACCTAAACATGTTTTCATCACGCAGGAGGCAAGTCAAGGTAGCTAATGTAAGTGGTGAGAGCTCTTACTTTAAATAAATCAGTCAAGAGCTCGATTAACAAGAAAAGGAATCCAGACAAAATCCCTCACATGTCATGTTGTTTGAGCATGACCAGTCAACTATCCAACACGATCTATAACGATTGGAGAGGGGGGGGGGGGCGGTAAGCACTACAGCCGCCAGGAAGTGACGTTGCCGAGGGAGTTGCTAAGCGATGAAGGGGTAATCAATTCTGTTACGCCAGCCAGTACAACTTTGTTTTTCTTCGTAGGTTGCGACAGCTAGTGAGGTTTTCAAAATAACAATTTTAATTTTACATAAATTTGCCTAACAAATTTTTATTATCTGTAAATTATCTTTAATCAGTTTTTAAAGTTATCACTCATCCACAGTTAAGATATTTCTTTGCACTTGGAATAAATAGCGACACGATCGTTTATCCAGAAAGCGTTTCAAAGGAAAGAGGAACAGCTTCTCAGATGGCATTCTTTTGGGCTGAACTATCGCCCTCGGTTGACAGAAAGCAGCAGTAGGACAAATCAATCGAATCAGTGGCGCATTTGGAGGTCTTATTTTTCAATCCCAGGCCCGTATGATAGTTTCTACCAAAGATTCAGACGGTACTGTAGTAAATACATAGTTTGAGAAACGAAAAACCAGCTCCGTCACTAACTATGGAATCGAATTCTATCCATTCCGCACCATATTCCGGTCTTACAAAGATTGGAAATTCACGTTGATCCTTCCGGTTAAGTGGCCCAATATGTGGTGTTGGTCTGCGCGGCTGCGCAGTGGCAGAGCTCCACCCAGTTATCTGAAGAAGTTGATCTGGTCTTTGACTACAAACGAGCCAGTGTCGGCCAGGTAGTGGGAGAGACTATCAACCATCCTTAGCGGATATTGGGTCTAAACTGATCTTTTCTGGACATTACTCCCCCCCCCCAGTGTGTTCGGATGTTTGCTGGGGTTTCCCCCTCCCCTCACACAATTCATTCCCTTTTTAAAACGTCTACAAAATTTAATATTGAGCCAGTTCATCAACACCAGATTGGGAAGGATTGAGGAAAAGCTTACTTGCTCGGTTACGCCCTACAACTAATAACCTACCTAACCCAATAGACATGAATCACTGTAAATATTAAAAAGGTAAAGTGGAAATATGCTATCAGTAAGCCATTTTATACAATTACGTAAAATTCAAGTAATGTGACCCGCATTGGAACCGACGAACCAGTCCAACACCAGATTACTACACAGACAGGCTCACTTCACCTCTGGCATAAAGATAACTCACTAATTAAGGCAATCAGAGGAAACAAATCAATTTACACCAACATACTGTTTTCCCTCCCCATTGCCTACGACTGAAGTCCTGGTCACGGTCGTGACCTTAATAACAGGCTCAGTGAGTTATCTCTATGTCAGTGGACAAGTGGTCATATCGGTAAAGGCGGTATGTATTGAACTGGAGACGGACTGGTACGGGATTCAAATCCGGGTCACATTACTTGAATGAAACGTTCGTGCTTACAGGTGGCTTACTGTACTACGTTATTTCTAGCGTATGATTTTTCGCTGATGGCTTATTTCCAATTTACCTTTATATTATTTACAGCGAATTACGCCTATTTATTAGGTAAAGCAGGTTATAAGTTGTAGGACGTAACAGCAGTACCTTTTCCACAGTTCCTTCCAACTAATGCTGATGAACTGGCTCAATATTGAACTTTGTACACGTTTTGAAAAGGGAAAGAATTATGTGAGGGGCGAGGGAAAACCGAGCAGCAAACATCCGATCATCGAGGGGGGGGGGGGGGGAGAGATACAGCCGCAGGAGGTTGATAGTCTCTCACTACCCTGGCAGCACTGACTCGTTAGGAACCAGTTTTTAGTCACTGACCAGAGCAACTACACTTCAGGCAACTAAACCAGGGTTTCCACAAAAACAATGAAATAAATTTCCCTGTGTTTTCCAGAGCAACTGAGGCCAATTTACAGCATATATAATTTAACTTCTGGAAGGATTTTTTTTTCACTATTTATGTTAGGGCTCGTGCAGTGCAAAAAAAAATAACCAAATTTGATAAACGTTTAGGTGTCAATGCAAAAGTATAAGGATAACATTTTTTTTTAAAAATACAATATATTAATATTATGTTATTTTTTAATTTAGGCCTCGACTGGCTTTTTTTTACCCCCAGTATTCCAGGTTTTTTTGTGTGATAAATTAGAGAATTTCTTGAGTTTTCCTGAGTATCAAACGCACTTTAAATTCTCCGTTTTTTCCAGGTTGGCGGAAACCCTGTAGACTCAGCTCTGCCACTACTTAGCCACCATGACCACCGCCTACTGGACCCCTTAACAGATTGTGGTGAGAAGTCTAAAAGGGAACCTCGAATTATCGGAGCCGGAAGATGGTGCAGAATGGGTAGAATTCGATGCCATGGTTCTTAAGTGTCTCTCGGGTCCTTTTCTGTTTTTTTTTTTAATTTTTATAATTACAGATCTATTAAAACAGAACAACCAGTAAGAGGGGGTGGGGGAACTATTGCACTGAAATAATACACTACACTGAAATAAAATAGTAGTCAACTTTCGAAAATTTAAACTATAAATCTAACAGAAAAACACTTTCACATAGTTCAAGGTGCACATCTTAAAAATCGTACAAATGCGCTCGCATCCAAGCCAGCTAAGGTTTGTACAAGTTTATTTTCTGTAATTCTAATAGGCAATAAAACGATGTTTTACAGATTTAATGCCTAAATTATTGTTTCTTTGCACCTTTATTCCCGAACAAGTAGTCGTATGAGAAATCATAAAATATGAAAGAAAAACAAAATGAGGTTAACAGTAAACTGAGCACTCAAGTTTAAATAGAATCGTTCAAAAGCATACAAAAAAAAAGTTCCGATAAACAAGTTTCAGAAAAACAAGTCAGCAATCCATTCTCTTCGTGCAACAGCTTCACTGCAAAACCAACCAACCAATTCGATATCGTTTCACTTCGGTTATTTTAATTTGAACTGACAAGTGAACAACTTTCAAGTGACCACTCTCCTTTTTTTCAGTGAACCTGCACGACCTCTATTTGTTTGCTTTATTGTTTTACTGCTACAAAAACATTTTTATGGTTTTTATCGTTACGTCGCAATTTTTTTTTTTACCTTTATTGCTTGAAATAAAATTTCACGCGTAATTTTAACACACGCTTTGCAGCACAAACCTATGAAAAGAACCTGGTCATGGTTTTATGAACATAACCTGTATTAACTATGAATCGAAGGTGTGAAACTTTTTGATAATGCTGTTTGATACATTTGGGGAGTTGGAGCACGTACTGGAACACCCCCTCCCCCTAACTCAAAATGCTTTTTTTTTTGCCCTAGACGCCTCTTTTTCCTGCCCGAGCAACAAAACGTCATGAAATCGGGAAGAATTCCACTTTTTAAAATCACAGATGAAAGTTTTACCTCGCCCCAATGAAGTCTGGATACGCCCCTGAATACAGCTATTTCACTGTCTTTACAAACTGCCTCAAAGAGTAACATTTTACTTTTAAATGTTTTCTGAAGAAAGTTCCTGGTACTTTACAGCGATTTTTTTAAAATTCCGACAATCTAGTGTCTCGATAAAAGCCCGGTGGAACAACTTGACCATTCGTCTTAAAACTACTAAAAGTTCCACAGTCATCAACTCCACTGTCATCAACTGAATGCACCGTAGTCAATAGTTTCAAATTATTATGTGCTTGTTCTACGAACCGTTTGCGCAATCGTTATCTACATCGTACCATGTGTGTGTACCTCTACTCCTCTTGAACTAAGGCTGAGAGAAGCGCCAAATTAATGATAATAAAATTACGAACGGGTAGACCTATTTTCGCTGCTGTAACTTGATTTTTTGACCCTCAAATAAACTGCTCTGAAAACTGTTCATGAGGTCAAGGTTCGATCCGGCAAACTGATCAGAAAAAATCACCTAAACGATAAGAAGCGTGGATCGACGCCAATAAAGTGAGCGACGTGAAAGATTATTTCGTATTATCGACGACGATGCCCTGTCATACCCCTTAAAAGTCAGTTTAAAATCCACAAACCATACTCAAGTTTGGTTCAGTACTAGAATAGGCCACAATCGCACGATTTGTTACAGTTTTCAGAAAATCAGCTTGACACTACTCTTTCGCAACTCTGACAACTTTTTAAAATTTTTATTAGGTTCGAGATTCGATCTGTCGTCCGTTTTGGTTGAAACACAACCATGCGGCTGTGTTTGCTCACTTTGTTCCTTAATTATTGATTCTTTGCGCAACACAATTTCACTTGTCTTTTTAACAACTGTTTCATTCAGATTTTGGCTACTTTTTTTTCCATCTTAAGTTTTTTTTAAACTTTTCGTTTCGACATTAAGACCATCAATTACAAGCCTTGATTCCAACTGATCAACGACGTGGCAAAAACCAATTGTAAAGCATTCGCAGTTAAGTATGGTTATTTGAAAATTCCATACTTTTGCGCTTCTGAATCGGTGTTTTATAGGAAGGTCAACTTCAACTTGCTTGGCTAAGAACGCAACCGGTTTATTTCCTTGTCTCGAAAACCAGACAATGTCGTTGTAGTCTTGCTTCTTACAGCGCAGAATGAAGTGACCGCCTGCTACTTGCTGCACTGCTTTCAAACGTGCACGGGTGTACCACCGAGAAGCTGCTTGCCGGGGATGGGGCAGCTAACAGTAGAGAACAAGATTAGCAGCGTCCTACTCTTACCATCGCTTTCATACTACACAAAATGCATTCAACTTGCAACGAATTTCAAATAGAATGGATTTCTTGTGACGATTGATAGCTCAGTCAGCAAATGCGTTGGTTTTAGATCTAAAGCAGGCTCTGATGCTGACTTGAGTTTAGACAACTCAACAAATTGCTAAATTTTTATTTCACTGTACAAGCTACAAAATAAAGGTTTCAATTGAATGCGGCATTGGTAAGGCCATTTCCCTCTCCCACATAGAACCAAACTTTATGAGTAAAAAGGTCCCAACACGAGTTGAATTGTTTTAATACCATGTAAACTACTTAAGAGCCACTAGTCAACTCGAAGGATTTTCAATTTATTTGTCAGAGCCTGACCGCAGTAAGGATGAAACTGCCAGGGCAAGCTTACCCTCTTTGTTGTTTGTGTATGTCGTTAAAGTAAATCATAACTTTATGTAATTTGTACGAAAATGAATCATACGAATGACGTTGACCCCCCCCCCCCTCCAAAAAAAAAAGAGAAAAAACAGTACTTCCTAGAGGTAGCGTTTTCTTGACATGCAGCAACCATCGGGGGTCAAACGGGCTTCAGGAAAACATCGCAGGTCACCACAAACCATAAAAAGTTGCATCTATATTTATTCTCATTGTTAAAGGTACATGCCTTCCAAACGAAATCCCCATAAATGTTTCTCGACACTTTACATCAAGTATCCAGGTCAGTATCAAGGTCCGCAGGGTTGATTTACCAACCGTTAGATAATCCCTTGCTAAAATCTATTTTAAAATGTGGGGATTTACTACGAGTTTTTCGATTGAATATTGTGAAGGGTTTTTCGGGCATCCTGCTCCTGTTTACAGTTTGGCGCACTTAGATGTTGGAACTACTGTCGTGACGTATCATAAATTCCGGTTCAAGACGACAATTTTGGCGTTCATGCTTTCACGTGACCCTCGTTTCATTAATGTTTTCTTAACGTACGTACAACGTTGAGACATGAGCAGAATGACGTTGTAGTAATACTGCACCAATCAACTTGTGCGGATTGGGAACTGCACGTGGCAGTAATACGGCGAGAAGAAATATCCCTTTAATACGGTTAATCGTCATATCACGATTCACGTGCGAATCATCTCACATAAACAACGCTCAAAATCCGAATGTGTAGCGCTATCCGTTATGATGAACATTGCATACAAATTCAAAGCCACCCGTGAAATAGCACGCGAACAGTATCTTCTGCAAGCAGGGTAAAGTCAACAACGGGAACGCACGTAGCACCGGGACAGGCCATTTACCAAGCACATGCCGCCCTTAGTCGGGTTAACAGGGTTTGGCTTTCAAGCCTGTTATACTGCTGGATACTGACTAGTTTGCCATTTAGTGAGAGAACAATTGCTCGTTGGTTTTAAGTTACTTTCTATTGTTATTTTTTAACCCTTTTTATAAAACTGCAAAACACAAGATAACTACATAGTCTTGTAACAGTTGCAGTATCAAAATACAGTCAGTTACACGAATACCAAATAGGAACAGAAGATGTGTGTGTTTTGTGCTGTTAAGTGTATAAGATTTGGATGGAAGGGGGAAAGTTTTGTGTTCATGTTAAAGGTTTTTCGTGTCTCCAAATGACGTGAGGTCAGCAGGAAGTCTTGGGTTCTAGTCCCAGTCGGGGCAGTTGTCTTTCTTTCTTTATCAGATTAGTTAATCGTGTATCCTCACGACGCCAGTCTTCAGTGCAGACCTTTCATCGTTTACTTTTTATCTTGAGATTCATTCTTTATCTACCTGAGTTCATTTCTTACCCTTATATACGTATGTAGCATGAAATAATAGGCCTACCCCCGGGGGGGGGGGGGGGGGGGGGGGGCGTTTGTTTTCACATTTTATTCACTTCACACTTTTACATTTTTTCACACTTTCTTCCACACAAATTTTCGACATTTTCATATTTTTCACTTCGTTTTTCACATATTTTTCTTCCCGAACGTGTTTTGCCCTGCATAGTTACAGGCTCGACAGTCCAGAATTATGGCCAACCTTTAACTGGTAGCTATTTCCCTTCTTTCCAAACATCCTTCACTTTCTATTAGCAGATTTCTTCGAGGTAGACGCAGATGTTACTGTTTGTTTGTTTTTATTGCTGTTTCTTCAACCATTTTTGTCAAATGGCATTTGCTGCTTCCATTTTGGTCAAATCTTGTTTTGAGCATGCATCATTTATCAAAATTTATAAATAATTTTTTTTTTAAAAGACAACATTTCTAATTTGTTCACCAATTTGGTCAATTTTACAAAATTTTTCTCTCGGTGGCAGCTCTGAAATAAGTAATTCGTGGAGAGCATTACAGGAAGTGCCCCCCCCCAAGATCCGCCACTTGCTGTACTTCAAGTACCCACGAACGTATGTCAACGCCATCCAAACAAGATTTTTGATGCTGTAATGTGCAGCTTGCTAAAACACCAATCAAACTCGTATACTTCATTTCCTTTCAACTTGTGAGTCAACACAACTCGGACGTGACAAAAGCCACGGTTAACAGGCATTGGCTGTGGTTCACAACTCGTCACTGAAGGATACAGTGTCAAATATCGCATCATTACTACCACTATTGTTATTATTGGTTTTTTTTTGTTAGCTTGATGCGTAAATGGTGCTCCAGATGTTTTGTGTTTGTGTGGGTTGGTATTTCCCGACCAAAATTCCTCGTGTCGGTCGGCATGAGTGCTTTGTCGGTGAAGTGATCGCCCGCTGCTGCGTGACACGTTATTCGCCAACAAGCGTTCCTGACCCAGTCAGTGTCAACAAACTGAAGCGTCATTCATTACTATCAGACTCCTACCACCTGGTGGCGCTGACCTCAACAGGTGACAATTCAAAGAAAACTTTAAAAAAAAAATTTTATTCACCTTTAAAAATTAAATTAAAAAAATAAGAAACTATGTAAGCACTCCGAATTTTCACACAGTGCCATTGGGTTTAAAACAACCAGTCGCATATTTATAAAGGTAGACTAATTACGTAAATATAATTCAAGGAACAGGATGTGAGAAAAACTGTTTCAAACTAGGCCGACTTCAAAAAACACCGATGACCAAGCCAATAACTCGCAAACTAACAAAGCAAATAGGCCTATCCTTTCATTTAACGTTAGTAACTTGGCAGTCAGCTTTCCTTGCTACATTTTAACTCAAAGAAATTCTTAATTTTCAATCCGACGACAGATTCTTAATCACAGATAATTATTTATTTTTTACTTTTTCTTGCGACTCAGCTCATCACAGGGCGAATCTAACTAATCCTGTACCTGTGGTGAATCTGTTGATGGTTTACAAATTGAAGACTTGTTAAACGAAAACTTTAAATTCACGGTTTCTCAATGCTACTTCCTTATAAAGCAGAATCATGGCCTAAAAGGGTCAAGGGGCAAATTTGCAGCTGAGGAGCAAAACGTACGATATTCGTTGGGCATCCCTGCATGTCGTACCTGCAATTTGACGAACCCAGCTACCCGTTTTGGTTTTAGGGAACTGAAGAAGCAAAAGGCGCCCTCAGAAAAGGCAAGACCTAATAAATAAATACTTGTAAACCCACATACATTTTTAATTTTCGGATCTGCCATTTGCTTCTTGTTCACAGAAATGATACATATAAAAAGTAAAAACATGAAAAATCGGACCAGACCCACGCACTACTAGTTACCAGGGAGCGGCCATGTTGGAAAGTGATCACATACCAACATGACCGATCCCTGTAACTAATGTGTGTGGCTGGTCTCATTTATGTTTTAACCTTTTATATACGTCATTTTTGTGAAGAAGGAGCAAATTACAGATCCGAAAATTAAAAATGTATGTCAGTTTAAAGGTTTTTGTGAGTTGGTGCCTTGTCAGAGGGCACCGTTTACTTCTTCACGATGTCTACCCACAAATTAAGACACCATACGGTTAGTGAACCTAATGGTGGGTTCTTGACGTGGACAGAAGTCCAACGAATCTTGCCTCCTAATAATCACACTCGGAAGGAGAGGATGTCGAGTTTGTTATATTGATCAGAACAAACTGCTAATACAGTAAAACCGTTATCTAGTCACTTAATAGTGAAAGGGTGTGACGGTTATAAGGGCGAAGGGAAATACAAGAGGGGAAGGTATAAAAAAGGGGTGTGTAGGCAGGTTTGATTGCTTTCGAGGTGTTTCACCTGTTAATATTTGTATCGGCCCGAATTCCAAATGTGCCTTTCCGTACGAATTTAACTGAAGAGAAATGAAATTGTAATGAGAAGAAAAATACGTAACGAAATGTTCACCCAGGACGCTACGACGGGTGTTTATTAATTCAAATACTGCGATATAAGATTTTTAAAAGGAGAAATGGTTGCTTACACTATGAACCGCACCGAAAGATAGTATAGGTTGGAGGAAGGGGGAGGGAAGGGAGGAGGAAAGGGACTTCCATTTTGCCAACTCCACAATCATCATTAATTCAGTTTTGCCAATTGGATCCATGACAGGGGTCTGGGACACCCGGTGCCTGTAAACTCTTACAACAAGGTCCGGGCACACGTCACAAATTCGTACCATTTTACGTTGCATTATACAGCCTATTTCTGTCTTCTTTAGAGCAAGTTTTCAACATTTTTAAGCAAATTGAAGTGGAAAAAAAAACGCTAATAGAGTGACAAACTCAATATTTTACGCCTTCAGAAGATGAAAGCATGGCGGGAATCCTTAACAAGTTTTGAATTTGGGCGATTGAGTTGACGTTTCAGCCTTAACTGAGCGACAATTTAAATCGTGGTTGTGATGCGCAAGCAGGACTAGGCAAATAAACGGCCAATCCATAATTTCAGTTTTGTCAACCACGCAGAATTTTGGGAAAGTTGAAGGGTCTTCCACCCTTCC